>CM065382.1:49080000-49165000 GCA_033060915.1 Euryodendron excelsum | reverse complement strand
GACGATAAGTTCGTATTTCAAGCTTAATTCTAGTTCCAATGTCAGTCCAGACTAGTCAAAGTCAATTTGGAACATCTTTTGAGAAAGTTGATCCCTTAGACGGTAACTCCATCCAGCACGACACGTTTATCGAGAAAGTACAAAACCTCTTAGAACAATAAGTCCCTTCACACCCATAGACCGAGATGGAACCCAAGTCCCTGAGATGGTAGAGCGGTTAACTTCTGGCGCCTGCTAGTCCACCAATATAAAATGTCCGCTATCCAGCACGTCTTTTGAGAAAGTTGATACTTGAGGCAGTAAGACAATCTAGCAACTTCCTGAGTTCAGGTAGTCATCAGAATGAATGCACATCGTTGGAGTGATGGAAACACTCACAAACACCGTAATCGTTAGAGTGACGGAAACACTCGCAAATAGGTCAATATCGAGAATGCCAATAAACCTCCTATGTCACAGTATTGAACATGCCTCTTAGCCATGACACGTTCACCAAGGGAGGGGATACCTTTGGAAACCAATTCGTCACACACCGTTAGAGTGACAGAAATACTCAAAATCGGGTCAACACCAATGCCTGCTAGCCTATTTTGATGAAAAATGACCAAACTGTCCATTGGGCCCCACTGGTTTGCTTCTCGAGAAAGTATTTAAGAGCTCAGAGTAAGTCCACCCTTCCAAGATTGTTCCAAAGATAATCTAGCACATTATAGTGCCTTCCAGTCGCTTCTGGATCCATTCCGAGAGCATCCAGTTAAAATGATCATTTTGCCCCTTGGCATCTAATCGCCTCTGGGAACCACACTGGCTTTGGGTATCAAACCGGTTACCTTCCAAGGATACTTCTACTAGTATTACGAACCTTCTAGTACCTTTTCAGACTATTCTGAGTCCATCCCAGTAAACCAGTATGAAATGATCGTTTGCCCTTGGCAGACTGATTGCCTTTTCCAACCACACTAGCTTTGGGTATCAAATCGGCAATCCCTCGACACACTCTTAGTGTTGTCTTCAACCTTCAAGCTTTCTCACGGATCACTCCTGGTCGATCTCAGTGTTCCCTCAGTTCAAATAACATTTTTGTTCCTAGTGGGCTGGTCGCTTTTTTTAACTATTCTGGCTCTGATCGTCAAGTCAGTTACCTTCGGGACACTCTTTTAGGGTTCCCGTGCATTCCCATTTGAGTCTGGCTACTCGAAACTTTCCGAATCATTTTTAGACTTTCTAGAGTCACTCCTAGTGAAGTCAAGACCGTGACACGTTTACCAAAGGCTGAGATACATTTGGAAACCAACTCATCATAGACTGTCAGAGTGACGAAAACACTTAAAACTTGAGTCAACACTAGTGCTTGCTAGCCCATTCCAATGAAAAATGACCAAACTACCCCTTTGGGTCTTTTCCGGCACGTTTCTCGAGAAAGTACTTAAGTCCTCAGAGCGGTAAGTCCACCTTTCCAAGATTATCCCAAAGACAATCCAGCATGTTCAAGTGTCTTGCAGTCGGTTCCGGACCAATTCCGAGACCATCCGGTCAAAATGACCATTTTTCCCTAGGCATCCGAGTGCCTCTAGGAATCACACCGGCTCTAGGTATCAAATTGGTTACGTCTCGAGGATACTTCTAATAGTATTCTCAACCTTCTAGCACCATTTCGGAACATTCCGAGTCCACTCTGACAAACCCGGTACAAAATGATTGTTTTGCCCCTTGTAGGCCACTCGCCTTTTTCAGTCACACTGGCTCTGGGTATCAAACTGGAAACCTTCCGAAACATTCTGGGTAGTTTTTCCAACCTTCAAGTCCTCACATGAGTCATTTGTAGTCCATTCCGGTGGTTTTCCAGTCTAGTTGACTGTTTTTTTCCTAATAGCTTAGTCGACCATCTCGACGTTGTTTTTCAAGTTTGACACCCCTGGGATAGTATTTTAAGGGTTTTCACCCATTTTTGACGTTTCGAACCATTCTCGGCTTCCCAAAATATTCACGGACCTTCCGTAGTCACTCCTAGTGAAGCCAAGCCAAAAATTGCATGGTAGTCACTAACACAAGCGCCCAAATCTTTTACCTTGCGTATCAAGGGTCGAAAGATACATTCCTTGCCGACCTAAAACATTTCCTAAGTGCACTCTCTCTGTTTCTTCCCGAGAGGTCCTACAAGGTCCCTCGAAGTGTCTCGCGAAGTCTCCTGGAAGAGTTTGCACACACTATTTCTTCCTATGAGGTGCTGCAAAGTCCCACGAGGGGTCCTACGAGGGTTAATATGACGTCCCACACACACCAACACATCCCACGATTTGTCTCGAAGTCCATCAAGGCTTGTTGAAGTTCCGTAGCACACTTTTAAGCTATTGCATTGCATTAAGAACTTAATTGAGGTTATCATATGGCATTTCTAATGCATGATTTCAGTTCTATGGTTTGTTTGAGTTGTCTACTTTATGTTTTATTATTTTTGCGAAATTATACATTGAGTTTCCGAAATTAACATGGTTGTGGTGATGGGAGCTAAAGGAGGTCAAGAGCCTTCAATGTCAACCAAGGAGTAACTCTGTTGTGATGTGTGTGTACGGTGACAGGTAGGATTTATGATGATCTTATTCATATTGAATTGGATGCCTTATTATCTATATTGGTGTTGATTGTGGGAATTAGGATGATCTTATTCATATTGAATGAATTGTTTGTTTTTTGTATGTATGGTGGTGGTGAATTCATATGAGGTGTTAAAAGTGTTCATATATGAGCTGAAATTGGTACTTATATATATGAAAAGTTATGTAGAGACATTGATGATTATATATATAGTGACATTGTATACCATTCATCTTGTATGCCCTGCATTGTATTGCACAGAGGAAAGTTTTGTTGATGTGGGGCTAACCTAAGGTTTAACTGATGTGGGGTTAACCTAAAAAGAGTGTCGATGTGGGGCATCCTTGATAACGTGCTATCGATATATTGGGCCAACGTTATCTAAAATTACGTGCACATTTGGGAGATGCATTCATTGCATTAAGGCATTCATGCTATCTATACCTATTGATCATTTATACCTGGGTGTGCATTGTGGGTGCTTTTTATCATTCTTTATGAATTTGTTTATCTATCGTGAGCATGTTGATTTTTAGCTCACACCAACATAGACTGTTTTTGACAGGTGAGCAAAGGATGGAGTTTGGTTCACTGTAGTTTTGGTCCTTGTCATGGTGGCATTCATGCCGGTGTCAGGAAGTTGACTCTTGGCACTTAGGAGAGTTCCATTGTCTTACTTTCAGTTTCTTGGTTATATTTTATATGGGACATTGGGTCTTAGTATTATGTTTTGTATTAATATGGTACGATGGTAAAGAATTCAGATAGTTGTTAAGGTGTCGTTCACAAGTACGGTGACTTGTGCGATCACGCCTCGCCTAATGTGACATAATTAATGTATAATTAGGTTGGGGGTGTGCCAATTAGGATGACAACCAATGCATACCCAGTATCAAATCAAATTCATAAATTGCCCAAGGAATCAAATCCACAAACAACTCTTTCTCCCTAATTTTCAACACATGTTCCTTCATTACTTCCGCTAATACTACATCCCCTATAGGTGTAGAGACAAGCAAATGATGTATCATGATGGTATGTGGTCTATGCAGATGCTCACTAAATACAATAAAAATAAAAGAATATTTAGATCTAGGATCTAATAATACGTAAGCATCCTTACCAGCCACGGATAGCACACATGTCACTACCTTAGGTGTTGCATGAGCATCTCTCTAAGTCATAGCATACACCCAAGCTTAAGTCCGCAGTTTAGAAGTAGTCCCTCGTCACAACGAGGACAATGATAACACCTCTTTTTCAATTTCTACTTGATGGTTCTCTTTGTGCCGTTCTTACTGCATCATTTTAGGGTTACCACACAATTTATATGACCCACATACTCCTATTAACTTAAACCGACACAACAACACCCTACAGTCCACTGTAACTCTAGACACCGACTCAAAACATACCCTTAGTCTTAAACCTTGGCCTGAACCATAGCTCTGAGACTAATCTGCCATGCCCACTCCTAAACATGTGTCATTAACACCATCTTACGGTGAGTATGATCACACAGGTTACCAACCTGTAAGCGAAGCCTCCACCAAATCCCAAAGATAAGATCTTTAAAGGTTAAACAACATCCTTCCCAGAATCTCCATCATTATATAAATAAAACTGTCTCATAATCTAATAACATACATAAAGAAGACTACTAAATCAAGCCCATAATAATTACAAATTGAAATGTAAACAAACTCTCATCCACTAAACAATAAATACAAAACCAATGACTTAACAACTAAACTTCTCGAAGCTCTCTCTCCAACTTGATACCAACAACAGTGAACTAGATCTCCTCTCCATCTCACCTGCAAAACAACTTGTGTAGGTATGAGCTATATATCAACGTGCTCATAAAGATATTTAAACTCATAAAGAAAGAATGATAAATAATCAATGAATAATCCACCAATAGATAAACCACTACCACTGAAATGTTACATCTCCTGTGATACAATGTATGATAAATAACAAATGAGCGCGCAATTTAGATAATATTGGCCCAATATATCAATAGCTTGTTATCAAGGAATGTCCACCATGACACCCTTTTAGGTTAGTCCATCGTGACTACCTTGAGTTAGCCCCATGTCGGCTAAACCTTCTACCATGTAATTCAAGTTAGCGCACAATATGAGTTGTATGCAAATATTACCTCATAATTCAACATTCACCATCAATATAGATAAGAATAAATTCAATATAATATAAGTAAGAATATCTTAAACTCCCCACCTTATATCACTTACAACCAAAATGGTGTCACTCCTTAGGTTAGATCAGAGTGTCTTAAACCGTTTCCACACCTAACACACATCATTATATCAAACTTGTGAAGAATATACTACATCATAATTCAGTAAACATCAATATATGAAATGATACTTTCAATATCATACTAGAGTACTATACAAATGTGCCAATGCATACCATGAGTATAAAACTTGAAAGTTAAAACATTAGTCCCTCAACACAAACTTACTCTTTAAATCACAATAACCTCAAAATAACGAATTTACATTTTAGATTAGTTTCATATTAAAATAAACCTAAATACCTTTAACTTGATAGGTCATAGGTCAAAAATGCATTTCAGATAAAGAAGTTATGTCCAATGAAAGACAGACTAAAATCTTGGAAAATAGTGTTGCTGATAGCAATTTTCAGTCAACTTTAAACTGCAATATCTCTCAATTTACAAAGAGTTAGAGACAATCTTTATATCAATAGAAGAATCTATGAGTCTACTTTTCAACATTAAAACTGTGTAACGTTTTGAGTTTTCTAGAGTGAGGTATGACCATTTTACTAAAGTGCGATGTAGTTATGGCTTGGAAGCGTGCCAATGCGGCCTCTATGCGCAGCCTGAAAGCACACCTTGGCCAAAGGAGTGCACCACTAGGTGCCCCCTGGCATGCCCTGGTTTCCTCTTGGCAGCCCATTGCGCCACTAGGCGCCCCGTGGTGAGCCCTGGCGCCCTCCTAGAAGGCCACTGCGCCACTGGGAGCCCTTTAGGCGCACCAGTGTGCCCTCTTCCTCGGTTCAAAATAAAACTTCTAAAACATGGTTTTAAGCCTCCTTTTCATCTCCTACACAATTCTAGGTCCTCTTAAGTTTAAAATGAAGTTTTAAAGTCATAAACAAGTTCTCAAACACCAAAAAATACACAACATGGGGATTCAAGGCTTCCTCCTTGAAAACCCTAAACACTTCCCCACACCTCACCTCAATTCTCACCTCTATGACATGAAAGGGTATGCGAGCATGCAATAATTAACAAGAGTACAATGAATCAGGCAGAAGCATGAAGGTTTTCACCACAACAATGAAAATTCATGCCTTCTCCTTCAACTTCTTGTTCTTCCTCTTCCTTTATCTTCTTTTCCTCTCTTTTCTCTCACTTTCGCTTTTGGCAAATACAATTACTACACAAGTTCATCTCTGCTCTCTCCTCTCTCATCTCTTGGCTTGAAGACAACTGTAGATACAACTAGTATCTATAGCTACACATGTCACACACACTCACAATGCTTGCAACAAGTGCACGCCTATCATTAGATGAAGCACACACCTTATACACACACCACACTTAGGTGAAGCACATACCTAGGTGGCACACATCTACACCTCCTTGCTTTACTAATCCACATTATTAACATAATTAATCACACTTTTGATAATTAATCATCATTAACATAAGCTAAGTATAAAGATTAATTAAGTTATTTAATCATGGATTAAGGCCACTAATCATGCTCAAAAATATGATAATCCTCCCATGGCATGCTCTCATTAAACCATGCTAATCAAGCTCCTCAATAAGTGTAATCACACACTAGAATGTATGCAATTAAGCTAAAGATGACATTAAGCAAGTTAGGGTTTTACAACTTTCTTCAAAATAAATTATTTAAAATCCCATAATGGTGATGGTTGGTGAGTATTGGTACTGGATTGGTTTGGTTATCAGTATTAGAAAGCCTAAAGAAAAAGCCCGCTTTGCAGGTGCCTTTGACAACTAGAGAACAGGTCCAAGGGAGGTGACTTTAGTTTATCAATGGGAAGAAATAGACTTGATGCATCCAGGTGACCTTCACCGAATCGGCTTAGAGAAAAGACTCGGTTTGCCACCCCGTGGTGACTCGATGTTCGATGTTGGATTCAACTAACTTATAGAACGCCTTGAGATTTATTTGTAGTTTCTGGTATTCTGGTTTCTGGTTTGGTTTCGGCATTCTGGTTTATCAGCTTACTCTCCGATACTCTCACCATGTCGTTGTTTATTATTATTGATTTTATTATTTATCTAGAACTTTGAATTTGGGAATCTAGATCATTATTTGGATTTGATTATTTCTGGTATTAAGTATAGTGCTTTGGATGTAATACATTTTTAGAAACATTTGACTTATTTCATTAGAACTAGCAATGACTTATATTATTTTCACCACATTTGACTTACTTCCTTAGAACCCATACATGACTTATATTATTTTCACCTGTTAAGGATTTATACTAAAAGGCATGTGTTGTGTAATGGCTTTAGTATTTATTAATAAATTAGTTATTCCATTTTAATGAGAATCTGTGTGAGCAATGTTTGCATTGCGTTATTTATTTAATGATTATGCATATGTGTCTCTTATTTTATATAGTAGATGATTTGGTGTGTAAAGTACGGCTTACACACGGAAGATCAGATTATCGGTTCTTATGAAATTTAAGCTTATCGTTTAAAGTCTTAGATGGAACTGGACAAACCTTCAGTAGGACTGTAGCACAAGATTTTAATAGAACTATCTTGACTATAGAAAACGGTATAATTCGAACTTCTTGTACTAGTACACTTTGTGTATATTGAACAAGACCGTGTTAAGGTAATTGTTTTTATATTGCCTATATAAAATAATTAATACCTCATGATTATTATGAGTGCTTGTACTTTTAATCCTAATATGACAGGGAGTGCAATTATAATTCATTAGTAGTATAAATTATAATTTACATAAATAGGGATTAATCCTAGTTAGATTAAGAATTCTTATTTGCGTAGGAAGCCCTATTTATACTAATCTTATAGTCCCTGTTGTAACCTCTCTATATACGCACTCTAAGAGCAGCTAGGGTTACACTTGCTCATAATTGAGAGATATACGTTTTTGTGAGGAAAAGAAACTCTACCAACTGTAGCCCACTCTCTCTAGAGTAAGGTGTGTACAAGGAATATAGAAGAAGTCCGAAATTTGAGTTCAAGCAATTAATTCGTGCTTGTTGCTATTGCTTGTTATTCGGGATCAAACTAGAGAGATCTTAAGATATGATTCTAATCACATAGATTAGGCTATGCTAATAAGATCAGAATTTTTGGTATTATGGGTATGCACTATAGCCAGGTTGTGGAAAATTTTATAGTCCCCAGCAATTGGTATCAGAGCCTTGGTTGATACTATATACGTATAATACCTACCATGTTCTCCAAAAATCAATTTCATGCATACTTAGAGTAGAACGTGGGTTTGTGTTAACCTCTGTTTTGCAGCGTTCTGCTTGGTTATTATGGTCACATGAATGTTTGTTTTGTGATTATGTTTTTTACATGATTCTTAGATTGTGAACTCCGATTTAAGGAGGCATAGAATTAGGTGTAATAATTATTTTTCAAAAAATGGGAACTCCACTATTTTGGATATTTTGATTTCTTATATTCTAGAACTCTACTGTTTTGGAGATTTTAATTTCTTGTATTCTATAACTCCACTGTTATGGAGAATACGATCTGCTGTAATTGAAAAAGATAGAGGAACAGTAGCAGCGCAAGAACTGGGGTAGAAAACTGGAAAAAAAAAAAACCCTAAAGATGTTTGGAACAGTCCTAAGAACATGAAGCGATAATTCATTTAGGTTTCGGGGGCAGCCCCAGAACGTGATGTTATGTGATCCTCGCAACTTGACCAGGCAGGTCGATCTCCGTCATCAGAGGCACTGCCTCCAAACCCCCGTGCGTCAGCGAAATGGCAAATAAGGATTCTTGGTGATGTCATGCTGCGGTTGGACTCTTCATCACTTTTGAGTGATTTCTTGACCATAATAATCAAGATCTTGATTAAATATTGTTTGTCTATGATTATTATCTTTTATGTTCTTGTTGTTATGTTATTAACATGGGAGAACATGGATAATAGATAAATGGCCTTTAAGTTGTGTTTTAATTTTATAAATGTTCAACTAGAGAGTAAAATTAATTCCTGTGTTTTAATTTAAATATTTTTTTCTAAATTAAGAGAATTTAAAATTTTATTTGTTGCACATATATGAGTCACCAATATTAAAATATTATATTTATTAGATAATTAAACACATAACATCCCTCATGTATTAAATATCTAAGTGGGTGAGAAAATTTATTACATATAAATCTCATGGTCTCCATCATTAGTTTATAAGTGAAGTAATTTATTTTATGTATTGGTTTTAGTACCAATCTCACTATCGGATGGAATAAGTTACAGACTCACTGAATGATAAGTCTTCTAAATGAGCTAGAGATCCTTGGACCTGAAATCAAAGGGGAAACCCAAGTTGATATCAAAAACTTCGTAAAGAGCTTCAAGCAGCTGAGGGCCTTATTAAGAAGCCACTTGTTGCTCTAGTTGCTGAGAAAGGTTCTACTTCTAAACCGAAAGGAAAGAAGAAGGAGAAAAAGGTTCAGAAAACAAACGTAATTCCTCAGACATGTCATGGGCCTTAAGGAGGAGTGAAAAAGTCGAAGGGCAAGTATTTTGTCTACAAGCAGTTGGGGCACTAGAAGTTGCAATGTCTCGTTTATCTAGCCAAACAGAACAACAAATGTAAATTTCATGCACTAGTAGTTGAAACATGTTTAGCGGTGTTATCTACAGGTACATGGTGTGTATATACAAGAGCCACTAATTATGTATGCAATTCTTTACAGGGGTTCTACCAAATTTGCCAGTTTAGTGATAGAGAGATTTACATCTATTTGGGAGATGGCACGAGTATGTCAGCAGTTGCAATAGGAGATATTAGTAGTTCTTTTGGTAGAGATAGGATTTTAGTATTAAAAGACTCTCTTTATGTACCTTCCATCAGAAGGAATTTGATTTCAGTTTCTAGATTAGTTGATAATGGATATTCTATTTATTTTAGTAACCCTATTATTATTAAGTTAAATAAACATTTTATCTGTTTTGGTACATTGGTGGATTGTCTTTATATTGTTAATCATATCTCTCCTACACTGCAACTAAATGAACTGAATAACACTAATACATTATCATGTAACAGAAAGTAACCTTTTGAAATTAATCAAACCTATCTTTGGCACCTACGCCTAGGTCATAGTAATCTAAGACGAATTTTCAAGCTGGTTAAGGATGGCCATTAGGTTCATTGGAAGTGGAGGCACTGCCAGTCTGTGAATCCTACTTGGAAGGTAAGATGACCAAGCAGCCCTTTGTGGCCAAAGGCAATAGGTTAAATGAGGTATTACAATTGATTCACTCTAATTTATGTGGCCCCATAAATATCCAAGCTAGAGGTGGCTTTGAGTATTTCATTACTTTCATTGATAATTACTCAAGGTATGGGTACATCTATTTGATGCATCATAAGTCTTAATGCTATGAGAAATTTAGAGTGTCAAAGGCCAAAATGGAAAAATGTCATGGTAAATGTATCAAGACACTACGATTTGATCGTGGTGGCGAGTACCTCTTAGGAGAATTTTTGGATTACTTATCAGATGAGGGAATTCAGTCCCAGTTATCTGGACCAGGTATGCCACAACAGAATGTGTAGCAAAAGGAAAGAACAGAACTCTTACGGATATAGTCAGGTCTATAATAAGTTATTCAGATTTGCCTAATTCATTTTGGGGCCATGCACTTGAAATAGCAGCATACATTCTGAACTTGGTACCATCTAAGTCAATACCTACTACTCCCTCAGAATTGTGGAATGGGTGCAAGCCTAGTCTACGACATGTTTGGATATAAGGAAGTCCAACACACGTGCTAAATAGAAAAGCAGATAAGTTAGAATCAAGAACAGGTGTCTGTTTCTTTGTTGGGTACCCTAGAGGAACGAAAGGTGGTTTATTTTATTGTCCTAAAGATCAGAAGGTCATTGTTAGCACCAATGCCCAATTCTTAGAAGAGAACTATGTAATGAACCACAAACCCAAAAGTAAGATTGTTCTAGAAGAGCTGAGAAGAGATAAACCAGCACATACTTCTTAATTACCTTCAGTACAAGAAGAAGCACCATAAGACCGAGTCATTGACATCCCATTGCCTCGTCGTAGTGGAAGGAATGTTGTGACTCAGACTGATATTGAAACGCAGCGTGCAGATAACAACAATACGTTGGTTCCATAATCAGGACATGATGATGATGCACAAGGATCAGAATCAGCAAAGCAATTCACTCGTAATACACAAACACAGGTCCCGCCTCGTCGTAGTTGGAGGGTTATATGCCAACGTGATCAGTATATATTCATGCGAGAGTCTTATGACAGGATCCTTGATGAACTTGATGTCGAACCAGTGAACTACAATGAAGCAATTCAAGATAAAGACGCAGAACTTTAGACAAAGGCTATGAAATCAGAGATGGAGTCTATGTACTATAATCAAGTCTAGAATCTTGTAGAACCACCCGAAGGGATAAAACCCATCGGATGCAAGTGGTTCTATAAGAAGAAGAGAGGAGCAGATGGGAATGTAGAAACCTTCAAGGCTAGGTTTGTTGTGAAAAGGTTCACTCAAAAAAAGGGGATCGACTATGAGAAAACTTTTTCACCGGTAGCCATGCTAAAGTTTATCAAGATTCTCTTATCCATTGTGGCTCATTTCGATTATGAAATTTGGCAAATGGATGTTAAAACAGTTTTCCTTAATGGAAGTCTTGATGAGTGCATCTATATGATGCAACCAGATGGTTTTGTAGCAAAAGGTCAAGAGCACATGGTGTGCAAACTTAAGAAGTTCTTTTATAGACTTAAGCAAGCATCTAGGTCTAGAACACTCATTTGGATCAGGTCATTAAGTCTTATAGTTTTGATCAATGCATTGGCGAGTCGTGTGTGTATAAGAAACGTAGTGAAAACGTGGTGGTGTTCTTGGTACTGTACGTGGATGATATTTTGCTCATCGGAAACGATGTGAGGGTATTATCTTAGGTGAAGGTATGGTTATCTGGACAGTTCGATATGAAGGACTTGGGAGAAGCTGGTCACATTCTTGGGATCAAAATTTTGTGAGATTGCAAGCATAGAATGCTAGGCTTATCATAAGCTATTTATATCAATAAGATTCTTGCCCATTTTAGCAAGCAGGATCCTCCTTTTTAGACATGGAATCTCTCTAACTAAGGATCAATGTCCTAAGACACCAATTGAGGTAGAGAACATAAAGGCAATTCCTTATGCATCAATTGTGGAAAGTCTCATGTATGTTATGCTTTGCACTAGACTTGACATCTGTTTTGCCGTAGGCATAGTCAGCAGATATTTGTCGAACCCAGGGCGGGAACGATGGACAGTGGTAAAGAATATAATCAAGTACTTGAAAAGGATTAGGAATTATATGTTAGTTTACCAGGCAAAAAGTCTAGTACCTATTAGGTACATAGACTTAAATTTCTAATCAGATAAAGATTTCAAAAAATCGACCTCAGAAAATGTGTTTACCTTATGAGGTGGAGCCATCAAGGAATCATGTATTGTTGATGCCACCATGGAGGTCAAATGTGTGGCAGCCTTTGAGGCAACCAAGGAGCCCGTTTAGCTCAGGAACTTTCTGTTGGGTCTAGGAGAGATACCTTTAGTATAATCGCCTATTACACTTTATTATGATAATAGTGGAGTGTAAGCACCCCATTTTTGACCGCTTGACGGTCTCCACTCCGTCCAGACTTGTGTTCAAGTCATTGTGGGCATATTTCAGTCCAAATTAACTTTCTAAGTCTAATCCCGTCAATTCATAGCTTCGAGGGCCCCACCAGGCCCAAATAGAGGCAAAATGACCGAAATGCTCTTAAGGGGCATTATCGTTTCCAATTCCAAATCAGGCACGTCTTTCCGAAGATGGTAAGTCCCCTTTCCAATTCCAAATCAGGCGCGTATTTTGAAGACGATAAGACCCCTTTCCAATTCCAATCCCTCTCTCGAGATAGTTGATTCCTCGAGACAGTAAATCTACTCCAATCAGGCGCGACTTTTCGAAGATGGTAAGTTCCCTTTCCAATTCCAATTCCAATTCCAATCCCTCTCTTGAGACAGTTGATTCCTCAAGACAGTCTAGCACTTTTTTCAAAGAAAATCTCTTCGAAATGGTAAGTCCCTTTAAAGCTGTCGACCGAGACGAGACCCCAAGTCCCCTAGATGGTAGAACGGTCCACCTTTGGCACCTACTAGCCCGCCAATGCAGAAATATCCGTTTAGGCACGCTTTTCGAGAAAGTTGATTCTCAAGCGCTAAGTCCCTGTAGCAACTTCTCGAGATCAGGTAGTCTCAGGAATGATTGCGAACCGTCAGAGTAGCGAAAATACTTGCAAACATCGCAACCATCAAAATAGTGAAAATATTTGCAAACAGGTTGATATAGGGAATTGCCAACAAACCCCTATATCACGCGACCGCCGTCAGAGTGGCGGAAACACTCAAAACTCAGGTTAACACTAGTGCTTGCTAGCCCACTCGGGTGAAAAATGATCAAACTGCCCCTTGGGCCTTTTCAGCACGTTTCTCGAGAACACACCTGAGTCTTCAGAACGGTAAGTCCAACCTTCCAAAATTGTCTTAAAAGCAATCCGGCACGATTAGGTGCCTTCTAGTCAGTTTCGGGCCAATTCCGAGACTTTCCGGTCAAGATAACCATTTTGCCCCTAGGCATCCGAACGCCCCAGGGACCACACCGGCTCTGGGTATCAAACCGGTAACCTCCTAAGATTTCTTTTTATAGTATTCTCAAGCTTTCTCTATCTTTCCGGATTATTCCGAGTCAGTTCTGGCAAACCTAGTACGAAATGACCGTTTTGCCCCTGGTGGGCCGGTCACCTTTTCCAACCACACCGGCTCTGGGTATCAAACCGGAAAGCCTTTGGGAACATTCTGAATAATGTTTCCAAATCTTGAGTCTTTTTCCGAGACATTCTAGGTCCGTCCTGACAACTTTCCGGCTCGGTTGACCGTTTTGCCCCTGATGGGCCGGTCAACCCCTCCGACACATCCTATCCTCATTTTTCAAGACAAATATCTCCAGGACACTGTTTTAAGTGTTCTTACCCTTCTCCAGCCTTCTGGGCCAATCCAAGTCCCTTAAATCATTCCCGGACTTTCCGGAGTCACTCCCAGTAAAACTAGGCTAAAAATTGCATGGTAGTCACTAGTACAGGCGCCCAAATCTTCTAAAGACACGTTTCTTGCCGACCTAAACACTTTCCTAACTGGCTAGCACCACTAGCAGTGGCGCCAAGCCAGGAAATGGCTTGGCGCCACTCCTGGTGGCGCCAAGAGGAAAATTGACCTAACGCCACTGCAATAGGCACCAAGTATATCTCATCTCTATAAATACAGCGCCTCCTCCAGCATGAAAGACGTCTGCAAACTCAGTCTAAAAATCCTAACATTCGATATACAGAGCTCGTACACAACCTAAACCCTAGCTTCTCTAGGTTTTTCAAACCCTAGCCACCATACACAAACCCTAGCCTCCTATACACTCATACACACTCCTATACACTTATACACTAACCTCCAACCCTCTATTGAAGACTTGGATTGCTGCAACTACAAGCTTTGAAGATCAAAGACAAGCCCTTGAAGACTAAAGTGAAGCGAAGACCGAAGAAAAGCAAGGCGCGCAAAGCCAAGCCAAATAAACAAGAAAAGGTAGGCTTTCTCTTTAAGTTTCTGCACTTCCCCCTTCTCTCTTCTCTCTCCTAACCCATTTGGATTTTTTCTATTTTAATCCCCCATCTCTTTCCCCCCTTTCTTTGCATGCTTAAAATAAGGGGACTCCCGGTCCATGTGTAGGATTAGACTATTGGAGGGTCACCGTGTCGAGGGCTTTCTTTTAGTCTAACTAGAGACCACGTGGGTTCGGCCCCCTTGATTATGTGATGAAGCCTTAACCTTGTATGTTCATGACCCCAAATTTGCATTGTGCATATCATGATTCTTGCATTCTTCCAAAAGTCATTTTCAAAAATCGTTTTCAAACTCATTTTCAAAGCTTGCATTAAACTTATTTTCAAAATTGCATCAAAATCTCATTTTTCAAAACTTGTTTTCAAAATCACAATCCTAGGGTGATTCTAGCCTTTCCATGGCTAGGATTACTTTAGGAAAGTGTTACATTTAAAGTGACCGATACGGTCTATATTTTCAACTCCTTGTTGTTTTCAAAACCACTTTCTTAAAGTGGTTCTAACCTTCCTATAGTTAGAATCGCTTTAGGAAAGTGAGACATTTTTATACTTTCCAAAAACTCTCTTTTCAAAAATTTCTTCCTAAAAATCTCGTTTCCAACATGCTTTCCAAAAGTTCTTCTTTCCAAAATTGTTTTCTAAAAACTCCCTCCAAAAATCTATCTTTCAAAACTCCCTTTTTAAACTCGTTTCCTAAATACTCTCCTCAAAATTTACTTTCTACAAACGCTTCCTAAATCTCTTTCCTAAAAAACTCTTTCCAACAATCTCCTTCCAAAAATCTTTCCAAAAAACTCTCTTTTCAAAACTCACCTTCTAGAAACTCCTCCCTAGGATTTCCTTCCAAAAATCTTCCTTTCCAAAAAATCAATTTCCAACATCTCTTTTCTTGGTGTCCAAGTCAAGCCCTAGAACTCACAATTAGGAAACCCTAGTTTTCTTTCCAAAAACATGGTTTTCAAACTTACCTTAAAACCTAGGTTTTCAAAATCTCCTTTTTTACATCAAAACTATACATATTTCCAAAACCTACTTTCTACATCAAAACTAATAGTCTTCTCAAATCCAAGGTTTCTAAAACTTTCTCTTCCAAATCCTTGTCAAATCAAATCTTCCTTTTAGGAAACCAAATCCAATCTCGCCGTTTAGAAAACTAGATCCAATCCTCCGTTTTTGGAAACAAAATCAAATTTTCTCTTTTAGAAACAAAATCCAATCCCTTCCTAATCCAAATCTTTCCTAATTCAGCTCCTTCCTAATCTTCCACTTTCCTAAATCTTAAGTTTCCAAAACTTGAACATAAAAATCTTTTCTAAATTTTAAAACTCAAAATCTAAATCTTTCCTAATTCAACTCTCTCCTAATTTCCTACCTTCCTAAACCATAAGTTTCCTAAAACTTCCAAATCTTTCCTTAAATATTAAGCTTCTAAATTTTTCCTAGTTCAACCCTTTTCTTAATTCAACCCCCTTTCAAATCTTAACTTTCCAAATCTAAGTTTTCAAATATTTCTTAAACTCAAATCTTTCCTAATCTCAAGTTTTTTTAAAACTCAAACTCTAAAATTTTCTAAATCTTAAGCTTTCTAAATTTCAAATCTTTTCAAACTCAAAGTTTTCTAAATTTAAAACTTTCTTAAGTTAAATCCTTCTAAAATTCCAAACTTTCTAAATTCTAAACTTTCCTAAAACTTCAAATCGTTCCAAATCAAAAACTTCCTAAACTCAAAACTTTTTTATTTTCAAACCTTTCCTTTTTCGAAACCTTTCCTATTTCAAAACCTTTCTTAAAATGAAACTTTCTTAATTCTAAAAATTTCCTAAAGTGAAACTTTCCTAATTCCTAAAATTTTCCTAAGTTGAAATTTTCCTAGATCAACATCTTTCCTAATTCCAAGTTTCCTGATCTTCCAAGTCTAATTTTCAAGTCAATTCTTTCCTAAAATCTTTGCAAGTCAAATCCAATCTTTCTTTTCTAAGTTCTTAAGTCTAGGTTTCCTGTAACCAAGTTTTCCAAAGTCAAATCTTTTCAAATCTTCCAATCAAAGTTCAATCTCTCAATCTTCCAATCCAATTTCCAATTCAATCTCTTTCTTCCAATCAACTTTTCTATTCTCACTCGGACTCTTGTCCGAACTACGACTGACCTGATTCCTCCAAAAGGATACGTAGGCAATCCTCATGGGTGCAGTCATAACATTTTTCAAATTTCTATTTCTACAACTTCTTTCCAATCTCCAATCCTACAATTTCCTTCAAGTTTCCAATTCCATGATCTATTTCTATTTTCAATCTTCAATTTCAATTTCCAAGACCTTCTTTCCAAATTTAAACTTCTTCTCTTCCTTTTCAAATCAAATCAATTTCTTTCCAAAACTATTTTTCAATTCTCTTTTCTTACACTTGCATATCATGCATCATTTTTTTTTTTAAACATTTCTTTTTCAAAGTGGATAGGATTGAACATTGGTTAGTTGAAGATTCTCATAGGTAAATCTAGGGTAGATTGACATGTAGGTACTGCAAGGGCGAGGTAGAGTGATGCCTTAGTACATCTTTCCTACAAGTAGCCAACCTCTGAGCCTAAATCACTGTTTTTGAAAGACTAAAACGGAGTTATTTTTCAAAAAGGGCTAAATATTTTCCAAAGGTTGCCAAACAACCTATTTTCTTAAAAACCCTCTCTTGAGGAGATGTTTTCAAAATCGTTTTCAAAAACCCTAAGCATAGTCTTCAGATTGTGCTTAGTTTTTAGGTGACCTTACTCACCTTAATCAAGTTAGGTGGCGACTCCAAATCTTTTCTAAAAGCCATTTATTCAAATCTATTTTCAATTCAAACCTAGTCACACTCATTCTTCTAGGAGGGTGAGTTCTAACGAGAGAGTACAACATTTTTTCCGCTTGTGTGTATATTCCTCGAGTGCAAAAAATCTGGGCGTGACACAGAGCTGTTACTAACTCAAGGGAACCAAGAGGGCAAAACACATTAAGCGTTAGTATCACTTGATACGAGACATAGTGCACAGAGGTGATTTGGTGGTTATCAAGATTGCATCAGCAGACAACCTAGCAGATCATTTTACAAAGAGCTTACCAGCCAAGACTTTTGATAGTCATTTAGAAGGGATGAGACTTAGATATGTTACTGCATGGCTTTGAGTCTAAGTGGGAGATTATTAGGGATTTATACTAAAAGACATGTATTGTGTAATGACTTTAGTATTTATTAATAAATTAGTTATTTCATTTTAATGAGAATTTGTGTGAGCAATGTTTGCATTGCCTTATTTATTTAATGATTATGCATGTGCATCTCATATTTTATATAGTAGATGATTTGGTGTATAGAGTACATCTTACACAAGGAAGATCAGATCATCGGTTATTATGAAGTTTAAGCTTATCATTCATAGTCTTAGATGGAACTAGACACACCATCTGTAGGACTGTAGCACATGCTTTTAATAAGTCTATCTTTACTATGGGGAACGGTATAGTTTCAACTCCTTACACTAGTATATTTTATGTGTATTGAACAGGACCGTGTTGAGGTAATTGTTTTTATACTAATTATATAAAATAATTAATACCTCATGATTATTATGAGTGCTTATGCTCCTAATCGTAATATAATAAATAGAAACATACATGTAGAGTTTATTGTTTTGATTTACAGAAGAGTGAGATTCTATGTAGGTCAATAAATTAAGTGAGTTGGATAATAACATTACGTGTACAGTGAATATTAATTATTAATGGAATTCATATCCCGGTATTGGGATTGATGATACCCTATCGAGGAAGTTTATAAGTTTTGATTATGTCAAACCTTGCAGGTGAATTATAAATCCGACATATCAAATAAGTTAAGTGGAAGGTCTCAAGGAATTAAATAACTATATGAAATTTAATTGTAAGTAATTTAATTTAATAGACGGGTATCTTCAATCTTAAAGTAGGGAGATAAATAAGCATTTAATAATATAGAGCTCGAAACATAATTCCTAGTATGACAGGAAGTGCAATTATAATTCATTAGTAGTATAAATTATAATTTACGTAAGTAGGGATTAATCCTGGTTGAATTAGGAATCCTTGTTCCGTAGGCAGCCCTAGTTATACTAATCCTATAGTCGTTGTTGTAGCCTCTATATATACGCACTTGTAAGCACTCCATTTTTGCCCGCTCGGCAATCTCTGGCCTAACCGGGTTTGGTTTCCAACATCACAACATATGCAGGTTGAAGATGAGCCTTATAATCTCCAATCCAACCAACTAGTCGCTTCTCAAGCCCACAAGGACCCGTTGCAGCCATAAGCACCATTATTCCAGACAACTTTCTAGACCGGGCGATCCCGGAAACCAACGCTATCCAGGTGGCTTCCCGGGATCGAGCAATCTCGGGGACCAACACCTCATCAAATTTTAGACAGTTCACTTCTGGCGCCTGCTAGCCCGCCAACGTAGAATGTCTGTCATTTGGTAGTTCTCCGATACCGGGCTTTCTGAGAGACCAACACTACCCTACCAGGTAGCTTTGTAAGACTAGGCGTTCTCAAGAACCAACATCACCCCTACAGGTAGTTCTCTAAAAACTGGCGTTCTTGGAAACCAACACCGCACAAGTAGTTTTCCGAGGCCGGGCAGTCTCGGGAACCAACACCTAGGTTAACACCGGCGCCTGCTAGCTTGACTCGGTGAAAAATGACCAAACCTGCCCTTTGGGCCTCCAGGCACGTTTTGGGAAAGTTTAAAATTCCTCAAAATAATAAGTCCATCCTTCCAAAATGTTGTTAAACCATTAGGCGTCCCCTGCACGCCATTTGTTCCGAATCCGGTCCTATTCTGGCCTACTCCAACTAAAATGACCATTTTACCCCTGAGCACCTCAACACTGCACAAACCCCACCGAATGGTAAAAGACTCTCCCAAAACCACCCCTGAACAACCCTACATGCTTAACATAACACACCAAACCATTCCTGACCATTTCCAGCCAATCTCGGTCAAAATGACCGTTTTGCCCTGAAAATCAAAATATGCCTCGAAACAGCACCGGCATTGGGATTTCGAGCAAAGGGTTTCACCATACACCCTTGTTTAACCCAAGGAGGACCTTGCAACACTAAACTCACACGACTCGATAAAAGTTCCTTGGAGTGTCTCGCAGACACTCCGCCTAAATTGTCTTTTCTCCTGATTCCC
Organism: Euryodendron excelsum; assembly: GCA_033060915.1. NCBI lineage: Eukaryota > Viridiplantae > Streptophyta > Magnoliopsida > Ericales > Pentaphylacaceae > Euryodendron > Euryodendron excelsum. Next base: position 49,145,237 of record CM065382.1, on the reverse strand, counting down.
CGGTTATAACGCATTGTCAACTGACTTGAGAAATGCATAACTCAGGGAATTCTTGAAAACTCGTTCATATATCTTTTCATTGATATGGCTTGATTGGATAGATTGCTTCCCGAAGCCCTACATTGTATGGCCCAAACATAGCTACTTTCGACAACCCTTGGAGCGTCTCGCAGACGCTTTGCCAATGTTGACTTTTTCTCCATAAAATTATCCTTTCACACATATTTCCCAAGACGATATCTCACACTTCCAAACATAATTCAAACTTTCCAAAAACATGAAAATTCACCAGACGCCTTGGGAAAACATCCCGAGTGTGACCGATTCCCTTGAAACCTTCCCGATTGACTCAATTATCAAGGCAAAGTGTGGACGAACCTTCCCGGTGATGGAGCGTATGCTACATGCGCTCAAATTTTGATCAAATCGACCAACTTTCGATCAACAGTCGAGATTTATCTAGTACAGGGGGTGCCACATGTCATTCTGGCAATGGAACAATACCTGCGCATGTCCTACATGCGCAAGGTCAATTTTGGCCAGGCACATGTAGTATATATGACAGGCTTGTTATAGAATCTCTATAAATACCAGACCACCCTTTGCATATTCCAACTCTGATTTTCTGAAGCGAAGCTCTGCTGAAGTCACTCCAGAACTGCGAGTCTCTATACACACTTCATCCCTCCAACACTTAGCTTAGATTTCATCACCCCTAAGCCTATATACTTCACATATAAAGCTTTATACACCATCAAACACTCTCCACCAGCCCTCTAAGCCTTCTTGAAGTCATTCAAGCTCCAATCAAAACATCTTTGGAAGACTACAAGTGTGTTAAAGGCAAAAGGTGGTATCCCTTTTACATTTGTGCCTTCCCCCACTCTTTTCTTCTCCTTCCTAGCCTACTTAGGCTATTCTCTATTTTAATCCCCATCTTCAACCCCCCTTTCATGCATGCTTACGCCAAGAGAGCTCTTAGATCATGTCTAAAGGAAAGCAAGCGAGAGCCACCGTGTAGGGGGACCTCTCACTAGCCTACTTTAAGATGGTATGGCCTAGGGGCCCCTTGTTTATGAGGTGTAGCCTAAAAGCCTTGTATGTGATCATGACCCCTTACATATTACTATTTTGATCATGTCTTGTGTGCTTGGCTCCATTTTTATGCTTATTGCCATGCTCTACAATGCTTATATTACTCTTAGTTCCATGTCCTTTCCAAACTCTATATTTCATTCAAAAATTGTTCCAAGAGTTGGCTCCTTGAAGCTTAGGATGGGACTTTAGAAATCATGCCTTAGAAGATCCCCTACTAACCCCCTAACTCTCACTTTGGCATCATGACATTTTAACTTGCATAAAGGTTGTTTCCAATTCTATAATTTCTAAGATTTCCATTCTTTTAAGTATAGTGGTTGGAATGGCCCCATAGAACCCTCTCTTGAGTGATCTCCCTTTACATTGGCTATAGAAGCCCTAAATTGTTAAAATGATTCCTTTTTCTCTTTATGCTTGCCTAAGAATGATATTCAAACTCTTTAATTTCTATGGTTTCCATTCTCTCAAGTTTAGTGGTTGGAATGGCCCCATGGAACCCTCACTTGAGAGGTATCCCTTACATAGGCCATATGAACGTTAACTTGCTAGAATAGTTTCCTTTAAAAATGATTTTCAAAATCTCCTTCTTAAAAATGGTTTTTAAGAGCTCATTCTCTCCATCTTTGTATTAAAAGTGGTTTTTCAAAGGTTATCACCATTGTGTTGATTCGAAAAATCCATACTCTTGTCAAGATAATGGTTATGATGGTCATAAAGAAACCTTCTCTGAAATGGTCTCTAAACATTAACTATATAAACCATACTTTTGGCTAGAGTCTAAATTTTCATGGAAATGATCTCCAAAAGGGTTGTCCACCAAAGTGCATTGCATAACACGTTTCGTTTTCCAAAACTCTTTCCAAAAGTGCATTAAACCAACTTCCAAAACCATTTTGTAATCCAACCCTAGGTTAACTTGACCCTAGTTGTCCAACCCTAGGTTAACTTGACCCTAGTTGTTCAGCCCTAGGTTAACTTGACCCTAGTTATCTAACTCTATGTTAACTTGACCCTAGTTGTCCAACCCTAGGTTAACTTGACCCTAGTTCACTCATCTTAGGTTAACTTAACCCTAGTTAGCTAACCTTAAGTCACCTTAACCCTAGGTTAACCTAACCCAAGTTAGTGAGCCTTTGGTCACCGTTAACCATAAACTAACCCAATATAGGTTAATATGCTTCAAGGTTCCAACTCATGAAATGATCTTTCAATTTTAAACTATTCGCATTACCCATTTCTCCAATACCCCATACTCTCATGATTTCAAAAAACCCAACTCCATAAACTCTTTAATTGTCCCTACACTCCACCTTCAAGACTTTTCCAAAAATGCTTTCAAAAGGTCACAAACCTAGGGTGTCCCTAGCCCCCTCATGGTTAGAGATTCCAAGGAAAAGTGATAAATCGAGAACAACCCCTAAGGTTGTCCATATTAGAATTCCAAACCCTTAACCATTTCCAAAAACCACTTTCAAAAATTAATTAATCAAAACATTTCTAAAGTCTTGCCTCCAAGGTTTTCACAATAAGACCTCAAAAACACTTCCAAGTTCTCTTGAGTCATGCCAAAGCATTTTTTCAAAACTTTCTTAAATTGATCCAAAAACATTTTCAAAACACTCCACCATCCAATTTCAAGTCAAAACTTCTAAGACCACAAAGAGTTTTTAACTTCTAAAGACCTCAAAGTGTCTTAAACTTTTCCAAAAGATCTCAAATTGTCTTAAACTTTTTCAAAGACCCCAAAGTGTCTTCAAACCTTCCAAAGGCCCTAATGCGCCTATTTTTCATTGGGCTCTCGCCCGAACTATGAATGACCTGATTCTCGCCAAATAAGATACGTAGGCAACCTAAAATGGTGCGGTCATAACTTTATTTCAACTCCAATCTCTCTTTCAAAAATTCCAATCAATTCAAAGTTTCTATTCCAAACTCTTGAAAACCCCCATTATTTTCAAACTTCTTTCAAAAACTTGCATCATGCATCATCCATCCGAAAAATGATGACTAAACCCTGTTTTTCTAAAGTGGATATTAAGTGGACAATGGTAACCGGTTATTCTGGTAAGTGAACAACGGGTGATTAGATATGTAAGTACCGAAAGGGCAAAGTAGGATGATGATCTTAGGATATCTTCCCTACACGTAACCAACCCTCGAACTATAGATTTCTACTTTCAAATGACCAAAATGGAGTTATTTTTCAAAAGGACTTGAATCTTTCCAAAGGTTACTAAACAACCAATTTTCTTAAAAACCCTTTCTTGGAGGAGTTTTCAAAACCTTTTTCAAAAAACCCTAAGTTTAATCTTCGGATTAACACTTAGCTTTAGGTACCCTAACTTACCTTAATCAAGTTAGGTGGCAACTCCTATCTTTCTGAAAAGCCCTTAGTCAAACTAATTTTCAAACCTAGTCGCATTTGTCCTTCTAGGAGGACGAGTTCTAGTGACAGAATTCCGTGCTTTAGGGTCTCCGAGCCAAAAGGACCTTGGACACCCAAAAACCGGGGCGCGACAGCTGGCGACTCCATTGGGGACTACTTAGAGGGTTAGGCCATTAACATGTCTCTTCACCCTTCACTCACCAAGAATCTCTAGCTACTTTGTCCAGTTTTATCCACTGTTCAAAATTTTCAAGTTTCCAAAGCAAACCTTATTTTTCAAAATGATTTTCAAATAAGTGTCATCGCTTGCATTCATTGCCTACAATCCTGCTTTTGCATTGACCATCCATTTTACCTTGTATTAAGTTTTTCGAAAAGTTACTAACTCTTTGCATTTGTCTTTTGTAGGCAGACCTTTGTTCACATTTTTATTTTATGTCTTATTTATTGCCATGTATGTGAATGAATGGACAGGATGTGATGTGTGTTGTTGGGTCATTTCCTCTATTTTCGAAAATTTCACACACACTTGGTGCGCTCACTTGCATTTGCATGTTACATGTATTACCTGGTTACTACCCTTCTAAATAGAAGGGGGAATAGTACATTGACTATGGGTGGATGCTATGTCAGTTTCTTAACCTACGGTCTCTTGATAGTTCTCCCGCTCGAACCACCAACCAAAGATGGAGTTCACCCTTTCGGGGGTGGACGCCAGAGGTTTGAAGGTTCGGGAACCGAGCTTTTTAGGAAGCATTAGTAAACCCCCAACCTCATGCTCATGTAACACCCCATGCATAGCCGAACCTCTACCAAATTTAGGACACACGCGTCAATTTCAAAATCAAGGAGGAAAGGGTGACCGCTTTATTTTTCGTTATAAATTTTGTTTAATCCCTGCTATTATGCGATCTAATTCTTGCTGCTTTTATGTACATGCATTATAACTGCTCATGCATCGGAACTCACTTCAAGACAAGAGTTCTCAAAGTAACTCAAGTCATTGCATCTTCATGCATCCAATCAACCCCTAGAGAAAGGCTCAAAGACCTTCTCGTCTAATTCAAGCCAACCCAAAACTCCTAAGGGTACCACGAGACCCTAAGAATTCATGGCATGCATCAAAGTCATCTCATAAGGAGGGGGCCCCAATCCCTCTTCGCTCATGGAGATAGGGTTGCCAAGAAGACAAGAGAGCAATTCAAATCAAGGGCTCCTACCAACAAAGTAGATCCGGAGGATCAAGAGTAGTTTAAGGTTCTATGATGTAAATATAGAGTAGGTGGAAGTCCCAAGGAAAATGTTCCCCCTACCCATTTCTATGTATTTTTGAGAAATTTTATGTACCAAAAAGAATTCATCTTAATAAAAACGTTCTTATTGAAAAATGAATGTACGAATGGATGGATGAACAGGGGCAGGTATAGTATTTGCATACAATGGCAATCTCTTATCTCCAGACATGAGCCAAAGCATCATGCTTAGTTCCCCTCAAGAAGTAGGGGCATCCTTAGGCCATGCATTGCATAAAACCTTTCCAAATCAAGAACCTAACATGTGATCTTTTTCTTTTGTTTTTTATTATTATTTGTTTTCTTCTGCCCCCCCCCCCCACCATCTCATCAAAAGACTAGCCATAGCTTTGGTGAGACTGCTTGCATTGTAGGTCACCATTGCTCCAAGGAAAGGAAGAAGAGGAACCTGAGTGGCCCCCGTCCTCTGAACGCCAGTCCGTACCCGACAAAGAACAACACAAATGTCGAGTGAAGGCAATATTCCTTATCAACAAAACAGTTCAGTGACACGCGAAGAAGTGAATGAAATGAAGGCGAAAATAGACAAAATGTTCAAGCTCATACAACTAATGGCCTTCAAAGGGCCTGTCATGAACCCATCGGCATCCACATCCCATCCTAAGGAAACTAAAGCAATCCCACCAAGGGTCGTCCTACTAACTGACGGTACAACAAAGAGCAAGGAGATCCCTAAAGCAGCACAACTCGAGGAAGGAGAAAAAGACAACCCTGAAACCATCTTGCTAACTGTCGCTTCAAAAAAGGAAGGCCTGGACCCTCTCAATCTTAAGATACAAGGGTTGGAGGAGTCCCTGCACAGCCTCCAAGGTCATGACACCTTCGGTGGAATGTCTTACGACGAACTCTGCTTCTTCCCTGACCACCCAAGGCCACCCAAGTTCAAAATGCCCGACTTTCAGAAGTACGACGAAAACGGGGACCCTGTTGCACACTTAAGGTTGTACATTGGGGCACTAAGCGGATATGGGAACGATCCCAAACTTCTGATGCAATTGTTTCAACACAGCCTAACTGGGCCCGTTTTACAATGGTTCGCTCACCTAGACCTGAGGAAAATAACAACCTGGAATGAACTAGTCACAGCCTTCCGATCTCAATATAGGCATAACAGTGACCTAACCATGGACAGATGCACCTTGATGATGATGACTCAAGGCAAAAAAGAAAGCTTCAAAAGCTATGCTTTGAGATGGAGGGAGGCGGCTGCGCAAGTTAACCCTCCGCTGCTAGAGAAAGAATACGTACAGTTGTTTGTGAACACCTTCCAAGGACTGTACTATGAGCACCTGTGCTTGAGTATCGGAAAGAGCTTTTCTGAGCTGATAATGCAAGGGGAAATGATTGAGAGTGGGCTGCAAATTGGTAGAATCACTGACCCCTATGCCAAGACAAGTGAGGGATTTGCGAATGCGGCCAAGAAGGTGGCAACCACTCGGGGCACGGGCAAGAAAGAGGGAGAAGTATCTGCTATCCTACCTACGCAACAGTAACTATATTACCCTCAATGCCAAGCTCGACCTTCATCGCTTGCTCCCATCATCAACATCCCCGTTGCTGCCACCCAAGCACCCCCAACTAGACCTGGTGCAGCCCGACCATAGTTCAGCCCCAACAAAAACAACAATCAATGGAACCGAGAGTTCACACGTTTGGCATGCACCCAGACAGAGGCCTATCATGAGCTCCTCAAAGCCAAGCATATAAACCCTATTCCCCCATGGCCATTGCCAAGCCCACTGCCGCCAACTTTCAACCCTGCCCTTACCTGCGAGTACCATTCTGGGGGACCGAGGCATGACATAGAATCTTGTTTCTCTTTGAAGCATAAGATTCAAGACCTCATTGACAACAAGGTCATCAACACCTAAGAAACAAAGCCGGTCCCCAAGCCCAATGTCACGGTAAATCCCTTACCAGACCATGCTGTCAACATCATCACTGAGGATGGGGCGGATCCTGATGGCATCATAACCGCAGAGTACTTCGAGGGTGAGTCAGACACTGAAAGTGATTGGGAGGAAGAACTGCTGCCATGCCCTATCTATCTCTTCAATACAAGTGGGGAGCAAGACCCTTTCAACTAGCCCGTGGATGAACCTGTTGCAAACATTCATAATGATACTGCACCTGTTGATGGCTGGGGAGAAGAATTCCTATATCCTAGATATGCTGAAGCCGAGACTCGCCTGAAAGAGGAGCTTTTCGATTACGAGGACATGGGCTGGGGCATCTATGAGCCGAAACTACCGAACCCACCATTTGAATTCAATGAAGGCGATCTGGATAGCCTATTTGCAGAGATTGACAAGAAGGAGGCTGAAAAAGAATAAGCGAAGGAAAAGTCGTTGCCTCTGAAGAAGGCCTGGTTATGAAATCCCAAGAAGCCGAGCTAGAGAAGACTGCCCAACTAATGGAAAGCCAGTAGGAGTCCCAAGAAGGGACGCACAACCCCACTGACCCCGTTAAAGAAAAAGAAGAAAAAGGAGGAAACCCTGGTCACACTATGGCTGTTGATCTCTGCCACCCCGCAGTTGACGCATCAATTCGCCTAGCACAACCAAGTGCAGAAGCCGGCAAATAGAGCATGGAGGAGGCAGGTGTGGTCCCAAAGCCTACCTGAACAAGTGATTACCAAAGAGATGTTCTTCTACCAAACTTTGTCTTTACTTTCCTGTTAATCTTCGTTTCGTTAACTCTACTTTCATTTTTTGCTAATCAAGAGCTCATCACGTAAACAGAACTTTTGAAATGAAAGAAGTTGAAATTTGCATTTATCATCTTTGGTACTTGCTCTTTCTCAGAATTTTCCTTTCTTATTGTTATGCCCTAACTTGAAAGAAGGGATGGTACGTGCATCCTCGCTTGTAGGGAACATTTTTGATCCAAAAGAAAGATAGCAAAAGGAAGGAAAGAAAGTGGGTCACAAAAAAGGTGGCTTTCGAAGGACGCCATGGCAAAGCAGTTAGCAGTTAGACCCTCGAAAGGAAGAGAAGCCCTCATTTCAAAGTCCCTAGAATAGCAAAAGTAATTCCCTTGGTCAGCCTACTTGAGCCTCAAGTGATTTTCATTCAAACACCTTAACTAGGAACCACTCCCCACACTGGGGCAAAAGTGAGTAACAAAACATTTAAGCTAACCCTTATCTGTTTCAAAGGATGACACTAAAAGCTCTAAAGCTGAACTTCATAGAATAAACAATCTTATTTAGAAGGAAGAGGGGTCATCTATTCTGCTACCATACAATTAAAAGAATCCTCTTTGAAAAACCCCTTTGGAGCCAAATTATATTCCTTCAAAAAAAACCCGCACTAGTGATCACCCCCTATAATGGGCAAAAGCAAGTTCGGAGAAAAAAGTGACAAAAAGGAAGCGTGGAGAGAAAGGAAGCCCCCTCCTGCATTGAAAGGAACAAGAAACAAGGCAAACCCCCCCCACCCCCCCCCCCCCCCCCCCCCCCCCCAAAAAAAAAAAAAAGAGAATGGAGGAAATGACGGTTGTCAATAGATTATACAAGCAATAATACTGGGGCAAAACCTAAAAGAAAATGACAAACCTTACATGGGTGCGAGTTCGCACCAAAGGGAAAGAGAGGAAAAGGGGAGGATAAGCCCACAAAGATCTGGAAAGGTGATCACTGGTAAACCCAAAAGCATATAACACTTTGAGCCCTCGATACCATTCCCTTCAAAAAAAAAAAAAAAGAAACGGAAAAACCGTAACCTGGCCATATTATAACCCAAAGAAAGTCCCCTCAGATCAGGGAAGATTGTTTAACTTAAACAAGTTCAAAAGGAAATGGTGATATCCGAAAAAGAAAAGGGAACAAAGCAGCAAAAGCCTACTCAAGGTGGTTCTGGTTACTATCACCCAAAACCAAAAAAACAAAAAAATAAAAAATAAAATCGTTTGAGCCTGAATACCCCTTCATTCATCACCTTTAACCTAGCCTACATTACGCTCCAAAGTAAAGTCTTCTCAGATTAAGGATGGAAACTGTCCGCTCCTTTACTAAATGCTACTTCGACTGTCACCTGGAGAGTCTACCAGATCAAACATAAGGTCCTCGAGAAAAATGAGTGAGTTGCGGATTCTTAGATAGGAGAAATGAGGGTCAGGTCCGAAAATGGAAACCCTAAGAATGGGGTGACTGCTATCTCGCCATGACAGGAAAAAGGCGCAACAAAAAGGGGAATCTCCAAAGAAAGAGCAAAGTACCGAAATGGCAATTTTCGGGGAATGCCTGATCTACCTCTAGACTTGTCTTCATAAAGTCATATGCACGCCTGTGCACTCTGCCTGACATGTGCAATAATGCACCCACCTTTTTCACATCTGCTTAAAGTTCGCACATATCCACCATTTCTTATGCATACCATGATTTCTGTACCCTTGTGTTTGCATTCATACCCATCATATACCCACATAACATATATGACGAGACAAGAAGGAAGAAATAATCATCATCGCATGCAAGAAACAAAAATAATGTACATAAAAACATTATACAGTCATCATCCATGAGGGCCAACATACAGCCTCAAAAACATAAAACAATACAGCCAAACTAACTAAACTACAACTGTGTCAACAGATAAAAAGGGGCGCCTCAAAAGGTAGGGTCATCACCCAAACCAAAATCATCCAAGTCCAGCACATACGGAGAGGGCTGGCTGGAGGAAGCTCCCGCGTCAAATGGACCCTGACCAAAGAAAAAGGCAAAAAAGAAAGAAGAGCTAGCTTCAGATCACAGGGGATGTATAAGGAACATAAAAATAATGGACCATAAATAACATACCCAACGGTCCTCCATCAGAGATATGCGGGCAGTCAGGGCCTCCACCTCATCACGATACTGATCTCGTGCCTGGCAAGCTGCTAGGTACTCCTCCTCAGAAACAAAGCCCTGAGCTCGACGCTAAAGCTCCACCACCTCATAGCAGGCCACCTATCCTCCGACCACCAGATCTAGCTGGGTGAAAGCGCCAATAGATCTTACCCAGAAGTGAGCGTCATAATCCACATCCAGCAGAAGCAAAAACCGCTCACCAGGAACCCCGACTATATAAGGGATCTCTACACCGGCCCGATAAAGTCCAAACATATACTAAGGAGGATCCATGGCCGCGTGGAAGGTAGTATGAAGTTGCCACCAGTGGCGCTCCCCGAGATACGTCTCCTATAACACAGGGCCCCGAAAGGTGATCCGCGACCTGGATAAAAGGATGACGTCCCTCATGCCGGCATACTGGGTGGACCGGTGGTAGGGTGCCCAGGTCACATCCCGAGGCCTCAACAACTCCAAGTTAGCCTTGAGGGCTACAAAATTTATGAGCAAGGACCGCTGGACTACCTGCTGCCTAGCCCATCTCGTGGCCCGCAGGAAGACATCGCCCACTAACACCTCCAGTTGGTGAATTGGCAAATACTCATAGCTCCACCATACCAGAAATGGCCAAAAGCTCGTCAAGCTCCCCCAAGCCCCAGATGTCCTCACTCTCATCCCTCGTAAGAAGCAGGCAAAGGTGAAAGCGCCCTAGTGAACATAGTCTAGCGCATCCAAATCCGCTACCAGGCTCACCAAAGACAAAGGGATTGTCGACCTATTATTGTTGCAAAAGCAACTAAAGATGACCTACAGCACCAACCGGCGCCTCATAATAATCTGGTCATCTGGTGAAGGCTCAAAAGCACAAGCTGTCTCGGCTGAGCATAAAAGTGAAGTTGGAAAACTCGAGCCCCCAAGCCCTGGCAACCCCAAGAGAAGACGGGTCTCCTCCAAAGACACGTCCCGTAAAGAGATCGAAACCCCTCCGAAAGATAGCCCGATAATCATAGCCCAGTCAACAGGGGTAGGCCCCAACTCGAAACCCACCAAGTGTACGGTCCCTATCTCCCCGAACCACCGCTCTAACAACCTCGTAGCGATCCCATGATCGAGTCTGTCCGTCTGCAGGGTTATAAAAGCACCGAAACCAATCCGATGCAAAAAGTCCTAATAGGATGGAGCTGACCCCTGCATAGCCCTTAAGGCCGAGATACTGGCCCCTCTAAAGGAACTGTGGGTAGATGATGGCATCTGACCGTAGTGCAAATACAGGCTCAAGTCGAACACCAAATCACGTAGCGGGGGAATATCAGGAATGGCTAGCTGGTCGTCGGTAAATGAAGTATCTCTCCGCCTGTCCCGAACGAAGGCCATACCGTATCCTGTTCGGGGGTCCACGGACGAGTCAGCCTCATCCTCAAATCTCTCATCGAGAGCCTCCGAAGGCTACCCCATCACGGAGCTCCCGCTAGAAGCTGTCCTGCTCGAAGATCGCTGTGACCCACTACGGCCGCCCCGAGGAGAACTGACTCTACCACTATTCTGCGCAGAAACGCCCTTGCTGCCTCCTCGTGCTAGGCCACCCCGACCACTACTCCGAGCTGAACCACCCCTGCTGCTACCCCTAGCCGAGCTACCTCGACTGCTGCCGCCCTCCTCGAGCTCTATCCACGACACCTTCCCGTGGTGCCTCCTATCCGGACTGTCACCCCCTGCCTCCGACATTCTAAAAAATGACAACATTCAAGAGAATCAATCAGTCACCATACGTGAAAATTGCAAAGATAAATGCGTCAATGTATATACAAAAAAAAAAAAAAAAGAAGAAGAAGAGAGAAAAGAAACCAAAAAAAAAGAAAAAAAAAACAGAGAAAAAAAAAGAAAAAAAAAAAAGAAAAAAAAAGAGAGAAAAGAAAAAAAAGAAGAGAGAAAAAAAAAAAAAAAAAAGAACAAAAAGAGAAAAAAAAAGGGGGGGGGGGGGGGGAAAAAAAAAAAAAAATGGAAGGGCTTGGGCCCCGTTTATCACCATTTAAAATTTTCAACGTTTTTTCAAGCTTTTCCCTCAAAAAGTTTGACTTCAAAATTTCAAAATCAGGTTTTTCGGGTTTTCTCCTTCAAAAACCCTGGTTCAAAAATTTTCTAAGGGTTTTCAAGCTTTTACCTCAAAAAATTTGGTTTCAAAATTCAAAATCGGTTTCTTGGGTTTTCCCTTTTAAAAAACCCGTTCCACGATTTTCTAACGGTTTTCTGGGATTTTTCTCAGAAAGTCTCATTTCAAAATTTCAAACTAGTTTTTCGAGTTTTCTCCTTCAAAAATCCTGGTTCAAAAATTTTCTAACAGTTTTCAAGCTTTTCCTCAAAAAGTTTGGTTTCGAAATTTCAAACCGGTTTTTTGGGTTTTCTCCTTCAAAAACCTTGGTTCAAAATTTTTCTAACGGTTTTCAAGATTTTTCTTCAAAAAGTTTGGTTTCAAAATTAAAAATCGGTTTCTCGGGGTTACCCCTTTTAAAACCCTAGTTCAAAAATTTTCTAAAGGTTTTCAAGCTTTTTCCTCAAAAAGTTTGATTTCAAAAGTCCAGATCGGTTTTTCGGGTTTTCTCCTTCAAAAACCCTAGTTCAAAAATTTTCTAAAGGTTTCCAAGTTTTTTCCTCAAAAAGTTGGTTTCAAAAGTCCAGATCAGTTTCTCGGGTTTTCTCCTTCAAAAATCCTGATTCAAAAATTTTCTAATGGTTTTCAAAACTTTTTCTCAAAAGAATCTAATATTAAAACTTCGAACCAGTTCCTTGGGTTTTTCCCCTTAAAAATCCCATTTTAAAATTTCAAACTGGTTTCTTGGGCTTTTTCCTTCAAAAGCCCTGGTTCAACATTTTTTTTTTACGGTTTTCGAGCTTTTCCTTCAGAAAGCCTCATTTCAAGGGTTTAACGGTTTTCTGGGCTTTCACCTTCAAAAGCCCTGGTCTTCAAGTTTTCTAAAAATCGATTTCCCGGGGCTTTTCTCGTTCAAAAATCCCACTCCCAAAAATTTCTCTAAAATTGCAGTTTCTCCGAGCTTTCTCCCTCAAAAGCCCCTTTCCCAAAAGGATTTGCCTTGCTGAAAGGTTTTAAAGCTAAGTTTTAAAATTTTTAAAAATTTCGGCAGAGTTTCGCCTTAAAAAGTCATTACTCCGAAATTCCACAAGTCACAAACATAGCCCAGAACAATCCCAAACCTTCCACCACATCAGTCAAAACAATCTCACCCCCACGACACGCGTCTTGTCCTCAAACACAAATTTTAGGACAATTCCTTCAGCTCCCAAGATTTTTCGTTCTAAGTTTTATTTCCAAAATTTCACAAAAATTTCCCAAATGTTCGAGCGTGTCACCATAATTTTCTAAAAATGTTATGTGATTTTTTGACCTTCAATAGGACCCGTTTTCTAATTTTCTTTAATTTCTCCTATTTTTCATAATTTTCAAAAGTCCAAAAATTCAAAATTTTTCATAAAATTACGAAATTTCATACATTTGTTCTACACATTTTTCTAAGGTTCTCGGCGCAAAAACCACACACAAACGGTCAATTCCCAAGCTCGTAAAGGCAATTTTTCAAGTCCCGCAGGAAACCCACTTTCATAAACATGAAAATCATTCAAAACGCATTCAAATCTCCACCAAATCACAAAAAAAATCCAATCAATGTGTTCTAAACATCCTAAAACATAGGGTTACGCAGATCATTTGCAAGAAACAGAGATGTATACATCAAAATCGAAGAAACTATCGAAAACTAACCTTTGAAATTCTTTGGCAAAAACCAAGCTTTCCAGTGAGAATCCGGTGACAATGACGATCCTCAGCACGTGCCCAATGTCTCCTAACACTCCTCTAACAATTCCCGAGCAAAATCCTTCAAAATCCTTCAGAGAGAATGGCGGAATAGAACTTGAACTCAAAAATGCAACATTGAAAACACGAACCTACTTTGTTTATATGCCACAGGTTGGCGCATGTAGCAGACGCGCTAACACAAAACTCAAACTCGCGCATGTATTACATGTGCAAGGCTTAAAACACCAAGCGCGCATGTAACACATGCGCCCGACAGATCAACTTCCCGCCAAAACCAGTTTCAAACTTCCTGAAGTCTGAATTTGTTTCCAGGGTTTTCAAAAGCCGAATATCAAGCTTTCAACATTCACTCGCAAGAATTGAGTATCGTAAACCGAACCATGTCAAATCGACAACTCGATCCCGGACCAGAATGTAAAGCTTTTTGAATTCCAAAGCTTTCCAAACCGGCGACTCACGAGAGGTCCCAACGCATTCTAAATTCACCGGCACATCGTCCCTTCAATCACCTCGCAACCAAAAAGGGATTCTTACTTTGTTATTTTTCTGCCTTCGGCAAGCAAAGCCAGAAAAAGAGAGGCAGCTATAAGCACCCCATTTTTGCTCGCTCGACAATCTCCAGCCCGACTGGGTTTGGTTTCCAACATCACAACACATGCAGGTTCAAGATGAGCCTTACAATCTCCAATCCAACCAACTGGTCGCTTCTCGGGCCCACAAGGACCCGCTGGAGCCATAAGCACCATTATTCCAAGCAGCTTTCCGGATCGGGCGGTCCCTGAAACCAACGCCATCCAGGTGGCTTCCCGGGATCGGGCGATGTCGGGGACCAACACCTCATCAAATTTCAGACGGTTCACTTCTGGCGCCTGCTAGCTCTGCAACGTAGAATGTCTGTCATTTGGTAGTTCTCTAAGACCAGGCGTTCTTAGAGACCAACACCACCCTTTCAGGTAGCTTTCTAGGACCAGGTGTTCTCAAGAACCAACAACAACCCTACAGGTAGTTCTCTAAGAACGGGCGTTCTTGGAGACCAACACCGCACAGGTAGTTTTTCGAGACCGGGCGGTCTCGGGAACCAACACCTAGGTCAACACCGGCGCCTGCTAGCCCAACTCGGTGAAAAATGACCAAACCTGCACTTTGGGCCTCCAAGCACGTTTTGGGAAAGTTCAAAATCCCTCAAAATGATAAGTCCATCCTTCCAAAATGTTGTTAAACCATTAGCCGTCCCCCACACGCCATTTGGTCCGAATCCAATCCAATTCTGGCCCACTCCAGCCAAAATGACCATTTTACCCCTGAGAACCTCAGCACTGCACAAACCCTGCCGAATGGTAAAAGCCACTCCCAAAATCACCCCTAAACAACCCTACACACTTAACACAACACACCAAATCATTCCTGACCATTTCTAGCCGATCCCGATCAAAATGACCGTTTTGCCCCTGGAAATCCAAATATGCCCCGAAACAACATCGGCCTTGGAATTTCGAGCAAACGATTTCACCATACACCCTTGTTTAACCCGAGGAGGACCTTGTGACACTAAACTCACAAGACTCGATAAAAGTTCCTTGAAGCGTCTCGCAGACACTCTGCCTAAATTGTCTTTTCTCCCGATTTTCCGGTTATAATGCACCGTCAACTGACTTGAGAAATGCATAAATCAGCGAATTCTTGAAAACTAGTTCATAGATCTTTCCATCGATATGGCTTGATTGGATAGATCGCTTCCTGAAACCCTTCATCATATGAACCAAACATGGCTACTTTCGACAACCCCTAGAGCGACTCGCAGACGCTCCGCCAAGGTTGACTTTTTCTCGGATTCCCTAATCAAAACGCACCGTCAAATGACTTGAGAAATGCATAAATCTAGGAATTCCCGAAAGTATTTCCAGAATACTTTCCATCGGTACGGTCCGATTGAAAAGATCGCTTCCCGAAGGCCTTGATCATGCGATACGAAAATGGCTACTTTCGAACACCCACGGAGCAAATCATAGACGCTCCGTATAATTGTCCTTTTACACACATTTCCCATGACAATATCTCACACTTCCAAACATAATTCAAACTTTCCAAAAACATGAAAATTCACCGGAAGCCCTGGGAGAACATCCCCAATGCGACCGATTCTCCCGAAACCTTCCCCATTGACTCAATTATCGAGGCAAAGTTTGGACGAACCTTCTTGGTGATGGAGCGTATGCTACATGCGCTCAAATTTTGATCAGATCAACCAACTTTCGATCAATAGTCGAGATTTATCCAATACAAGGGGTGCCACGTGTCATTCTGGCAATGGAACAGTACCTACGCATGTCCTACATGCGCAAGGTCAAATTTTGGCCAGGCGCATGTAGTACATGCACCAGGCCTATTCCAGAATCTCCATAAATACCAGACCACCCTTTGCATATTCCAACTCCGATTTTCTGATGCGAAGCTCTGCTGAAGTCACTCCAGAACTGCGAGTCTCTATACACAGTTCATCCCTCCAACACTTAGCTTAGATTCCATCATCCCTAAGCCTATATACTTCACATAGAAAGTCTTATACACCATCAAACACTCCCCACCAGCCCTCTAAGCCTTCTTGAAGTCATTCAAGCTCCAATCAAAACATCTTTGGAAGACTACAAGTGTGTTGAAGGTAAAAGGTGGTATCCCTTTTACATTTGTGCCTTCCCCCACTCTTCTCTTCTCCCTCCTAGCCTACTTAGGCTATTCTCTATTTTACTCCCCATCTTCAACCCCCCTTTCTTACAAGCTTGAGCCAAGAGGGCTCTTAGATCATGCCTAGAGGAAAGCAAGTGAGAGCCACCGTGTAGGGGGACCTCTCACTAGCCTACTTTAAGATGGTATGGCCTAGGAGCCCCTTGTTTATGTGGTGTAGCCTAAAAGCCTTGTATGTGATTATGACCCCTTTCATATTACTATTTTGATCATGTCTTGTGTGCTTGGCTCCATTTTTATGCTTATTGCCATGTTCTACAATGCTTACATTACTCTTAGCTCCATGTCCTTTCCAAACTCTATATTTCGTTCAAAAATTATTCCAAGAGTTGGCTCCTTGAAGCTTAGGATGGGACTTTAGAAATCATGTCTTAGAAGATCCCATACTAACCCCCTAACTCTCACTTTGGCATCATGACATTTTAACTTGCATAAAGGTTGCTTTCCAATTCTATAATTTCTAAGATTTTCATTCTTTTAAGCGTAGTGGTTGGAATGGCCCCATGAAACCCTCTCTTGAGTGATCTCCCTTTACATTGGTCATAGAAGCCCTAAATTGTTAGAATGGTTCCCTTTTCTCTTTATGCTTGCCTAAGAATGATATTCAAACTCTTTGATTTCTATGGTTTCTATTCTCTCAAGTTTAGTGGTTGGAATGGCCCCATGGAACTCTCACTTGAGAGGTATCCCTTACATAGGCCATATGAATGTTAACTTGCTAGAATAGTTTCCTTTAAAAATGATTTTCAAAATCTCCTTCTTAAAAATGGTTTTCAAGAGTTCATTCTCTCCATCTTTGTATTAAAAGTAGTTTTTCAAAGGTTATCACCATTGTGTTGATTCTTAAAATCCATACTCTTGTCAAGATAATGGTTATGATGGTCATAAAGAAACCTTCTCCGAAATGGTCTCTAAACATTAACTATATAAACCATACTTTTGGCTAGAGTCTAAATTTTCATGGAAATGATGTCCAAAAGGATTGTCCACCAAAGTCCATTGCATAACATGTTTCGTTTTCCAAAACTCTTTCCAAAAGTGCATTAAACCAACTTCCAAAACCATTTTCTAATCCAACCCTAGGTTAACTTGACCTTAGTTGTCCAACCCTAGGTTAACTTGACCCTAGTTGTCCAACCCTAGGCTAACTTGGCCCTAGTTGTCCAGCCCTATGTTAACTTGACTCTAGTTATTTAGCCCTAGGTTAACTTGGCCCTAGGTTAACTTGATCCTATTTTAAACTATTCACATTACCCATTTCTCCAATACCCCCTACTCTCGTGATTTCAAAAAAACTAACTCCATAAACTCTTCAATTGTCCCTACACTCCACCTTCAAGACATTTCCGAAATACTTTCAAAAGGTCACAAACCTAGGGTGTCCTTAGCCCCCTCTGTTGGCCCAAGAAGGCAACCCAATAGGGGGGGTGAATTGGGTTTTATAGATTTTATATCTAGAAATTACAACTAAAAACAGATTATGTATTTCAATAACACTTGACCAAAGTATATATATATATATGCAAGCATGTATAATGAGCAAATAAGCAAAATAGAGGCAAAAGAGAAGAGCACCAGATTTATAAAGGTTCGACCAACCTTACCTACGTCCTCTCTTCTTCGATTCTTTCGAAGGGATTCCACTATATAACACTCTTTACACAACTGCTAGTGTTGCCACAAGTTCCCAGCTCACTCTTACAAAAGCTTCTTCCCAAGCTTTCAAAACCCAAGAGATTTTGTCCAAGCTTCTCTCAAACTTACAAGTAATTTTGTCCAAGCTTCACTCAAACTTATAAGTGTTTTTAACCAAGAATACTCAAACTTACAGGTTTACAAACCCACCCAAGAGAAATGAATAAAAGTTATACAATGGGTAACTCTCCTAATGAGTATATGAACAAATATAACTCAATGAATAACCTTAAATACTCAGCAAAAATATGTAGCAGTGAAGTGCAGGAGATATTCAGCTTCAAGCTCTTGATATCAATGGTATAATTGCTCTAATCATCAATATTGAAGCTGTATGTATCTTGTATTTAAAGATATGGATAGATTCTAGCCGTTGGAAAAGTATAGGAGAAGTTTTGGTTGCATATTTGCCCATACCGTCTGTCAAAAATATAGCCGTTACTGTATGGGGGTCGACTCTTTTTACAATAAGTCGACTCTTTTTGCATTTCAGTAGATTTTTAAAGGCACTGTCCAAATGAGTCGACTCTTTTAAGCAGTCTTCAGAATTTTTGTTCTCTGTTGAAATGAGTCGACTCTTTTTACAGCAGGAGTCGACTCTTTTAAGTCTCCAGCAGAAATTTCAGCCTCTGTCCGAATGAGTCGACTCTTTTTACTTGGGGGGTCGACTCTTTTAAGAAAATCATTAGCTTTTGCAATATTTCTTCAATCTTCTTCAATATCTTCAAGCTCTTTAAGGATCATCCAACTAAGCATTTTAAGGCTTGCAAACACTTCTTTGAGGTTAGATGACTCCAAGAACATCTTCAATTCATTCTAGATGAATTATCTTCATTTTAATTACTTGTAAAGCTCTTCCATCATCAATGCTTCAACCATTTTCTATCCTTCTTTGAACATCTTAATTTCTAGATTTCTTCTAAAATTCTTTACTCAATATAACTACTCCATAGACTTCAACAACTCTTCCAAGAGAGCTTTCTAAGTCTTGTAATTTCTTCCATACCTTCAAGACATCATCAAATCTTTCAAGAAAGCTTCCATGTCTTTGAGTTGGTCTCTTCTTCTTCTATTCTTGCAAGATATCTTCAAGTCTTTAAAGTCGCCAAGACTTTGAGTATTTTCATTCTTCTTCCTTGCCATTCATTTTCTTCATTCTCTTACAAGATCTTCATTGTTGAATGTGTCATCTCATCAAGCTTTTCATTCTTCATTCTAATCTTTGCATCATGAATCCTCCATTTTGAAAAGCTTCAAGTCAAGATCTATTTAATAACTACTCTGCACACTAAGTAGAATTATTAGATCATTAAACCACGTTTTGTTATCATCAAAATTAAGGCATTGACTCAATAATCTTCCCCTTTTTGATGATGACAAAACATTAAAAATATATGCAATTAAGCTCAACATAAAGCATAAAGATAAACATGTATGAGAAGTATGGACTTCAAATTTCTAATTGTTATCTTCTAATTGTTATCCCCTTTTTTCATATATTTTTCATAAATATTTCTCCCCCTTTTTGTTAATCACTCAAAAAGGAATAAAAATTTGGAATGAAAAAATGGAGTCATAGTCCAGATTTAAAAAAAATTCTCCCCCTTAATGAAGGAGTTTTCTTTGAGATGGCTTACAGAGAAACCCTTATGAGTTTAGACAATACGCTCAAAATTCCAATAAGATCAATAATCTGCAATATCAAAAAAAGAAATTTAGAGAACGTGAGATTTTCATACCATGCCTTTGCTCCCCCTTGCTTTTGAACTTTGTACTTTAGAGTAGTTTCAGATTCAAGGTAAAGCGGTCAACAAACATAGCAGGGTATGTATGCACGTGGAAGTTCAAAATATGTATGCTTCATTGCTTATGCTCCACTGTATCAGGTTCATGCTCCCTTTTTCACATCAAACAAAGGCTCTCCTTTCTTTTGCAGTTGATGGTCCATTGCATTATGACTCATTTGCACTTATTTAATACTATATAATGACTACTAACATAATAACATATATAGTATGTCAATAATGCTCCGTAAGTCATTGAGGACAGAGTGTTGAGGAGTGTTCTGTCCTCCTTTTGGATCTTTTTGGGAAAAATTTCTCCCCTTTTTTGTTGTCTAACCATAAAAAGGAGTAATAGTTGGAGAAAATAGACAGATACAATAGCCAAAAAAAATAGAATAAAGTGATGTGTATGACAGTGACATTGATTAAGGCGATTAAAGCAATCACTCATTCAACATTCACAAATAAAATAGCAATGTTAAGGCAATGAGATCCAAAACACATCATTCATACATGAAGAAATATAGAAAGAGTTTAACAAAGAGAACCATCCACAAAATATTACATATTGCTTAGAAAATGACTTGTTCAAAAATAGAAAATAGAAAGTTCAGAGGCAGAGGTCTTCATTTTCTTTTGGGAGAAAGGGTTTAAGAGAGATCAACTGGATCATCAGTAGTATTTGAAAATTTACTGTTTGAAGGTCTTTGTCTTAGGCCATATTTGTGAGATGCAACAAAAGGCTTAGAATGAGTTTGGTCAGAGGGATCAAAGGGGTTTGTAGGTGATGGCTTAGAAGAGGTATGCTCCCTTCCACTAGATCCTTCCAACTCATCTGTGCTTGAATCCATTGCTGCAAATTCTGTTGCGGAAGGGAAGAGAGGCTGGTATTGGTCTCCAACTAGCTTCTTCATATATTTACCAATATGGTCAGTGGAAAGAGCAATGTCATTGCCAACTTTCTCCCTTATTTTATTTCCTTCAAACACAAAAGCCTTGCTCAATTCCCTCACTTTCTTCTCAATAAAGAATAACCTGGTAGCCCCATTATCAATTTTCTTGTCTAACTTGGTGAACATCTTTTCTTGATGCCTCTTCAAATCTCTTACCATGCTCATCAAAATAAACATATCCACAGATTGGCCACTGGGAATAATGCTCATTGGAAAGAGTTCCCTTGGAACACTAGAAGGGGCAGGTCTAGAGGGTGTTCACCACGCTCTGGTATAGCACTGGAAGGTTCACCTCTTTCAGTAGATTCAATTCTAGGAGTCCCACTTTCAATGTGTTTCTCCTTTCTAGGGGTCCAGGACTTGCTCTGTGGGTTGTAGTGATAGCCCATTCTTGACAAAGTTTTCTAATTATACTCATCAGAATTTAGATCAACGGTTCTCTGTTTCTCACCCCTTAAGTCTATCTTGAAGTGCTTGAAAACTTTGGTCAAGAGAATCCCATAGGGTAGGCTAACTTTGGTTCTTGAAGCCTTAACAATGTGCTCTAGGATGAATTCAGGCAAATCAATTTTGGTGTCTGTCAAATAAGCCCAAAGGAAAAACAATTCTCTTTCAGTGATGTAGTCAAACTTGCCACCTTTAGGAATGAGAATATGATAAATAAAATGATGCACCAATCTCAGTTCCACAGGCAATTCAT
Source organism: Euryodendron excelsum (assembly GCA_033060915.1). Taxonomy (NCBI): domain Eukaryota; kingdom Viridiplantae; phylum Streptophyta; class Magnoliopsida; order Ericales; family Pentaphylacaceae; genus Euryodendron; species Euryodendron excelsum. Next base: position 49,123,906 of record CM065382.1, on the reverse strand, counting down.
TTGCCATGGGTTGGAAAGAATCATCAGTAATCTCCTTTCCCAATAAGGCAGACAATGCATTTTTTCTACTAACATATTTCTTGTCTATTTGCCCACCACTACCAATTCTCAAAATCTGACAAATCACTCATTTAGTGAGTGCAATGGTTTCACCCTTCACATAACTAATCACATTGACATCCCCAGTTTCCTTTTCTATATGGGCATAGAATTGTCCCACAATTTCAGGGTATACATCATCCTTTAACAGGGTGATGGATTTCCAACCAAGGGCTTCAAATTTAGGTTCAAATGCAAGCTTTTCTTTGGCAAAGAATGCATAATTTATCCATCTTCCATTTGAAATAACTCTAGAAGAGAAGATTTTCTCATACTTATCTCGGTTGGATTTCTTCTCAAAGTAGATGGTGTTGTCGAGAAATTCATCTTCCTCCTCCTTAGTTTGCTTCCCTTTTCTCCTTTTTAAAAGTCTGGAAGAGTCCCCTTTTGTCATTCTCTTTGTTCCTCTTTTGGATTTGGGAGTCGGCTTTTTTAGGGTTTTCTTACCCTTCTTTGATGGAGCAGATTTGGGAGCCATGGAAGGTTGAAAATGGCAGTTAAAGGAGGTTAGGAAGGCTTTAAGATGATCAAATATAGGTTGGGTAAGGATTGAGAGAGAGTTTTTCGGTGGTTGGAAGTGGAGGTGGCAGTTGATCATGAAAGAAAAGAGAGAAAACATAAATTTTGAAATGATTCGAATAAAACAGGGGTTTTACAGTTTTAAAGTAACTTTGGCTTAAATGAGTCGACTCATGGCTAAAAAGGGTCGACTCTTTTGAGCGAAGAAAGTTTTCTAAGCTCTCTGTTCAAATGAGTCGACTCTTTTGGCAAGAGGGGTCAACTCTTTTCAACAGAGGACTTCTGGGGCTGATTCCAGAATCCAGGGGTCGACTCTTTTGAGGCGTGAGTTGACTCTTTTCCTCCAGAAATGCAACGATGTATTTTTAAGAGTTATGAAATGCATTAAACAAGTTCATAATTAATTTCAAATGTACATATGTATTCATCAAACATATAAAGACATCTAAGCATTCAAGATAAAGGATTGCTCATTCCTAATTCTCTCCTAATCATACAAAATCTTTCTTCATTTAAATGTTTTGTGAATATATCAGCAAGTTGATGTTCAGTACTCACAAAATCAAGCAGGATATCACCTTTTTGCACATGATCACGTATAAAATGATATCTAATCTCAATGTGCTTTGTGCAAGAGTGTTGGATAGGATTTTTACTTAGATTGATGGCACTTGTGTTGTCATATCTAATTGGAACATGTTCAAATTTTAAACCAAAATCCTCCAATTGATGTTTTATCCAAAGCACTTGTGCACAACAACTTTCGGCTGCAATATACTCAGCCTCAGCTGTAGAAAGGGCAACTGAGTTTTTTTTCTTACTAAACCATGAAACAAGCATATTTTCAAGAAATTGACAAGAGCCACTAGTGCTCTTTCTATTAACCTTACTACCAGCATAATCAGCATCTGAATAACCAATTAAGTTCATAGATGTGTCTCTAGGATACCATAATCCAAGATTAGGTGTGTGCTTTAGGTATCTAAATATTCAGTTAAAAGTAACAACATGTGATTCCTTAGGATTAGATTGAAAGCGAGTACACAAGCATACACTAAACATAATATCAGGCCTACTAGTAGTCAAGTAAAGCAATGAGCCTATCATACTTCTATATAGCTTGGTATCTACCGAAATACCTTTCTCGTCACCGTCAAGCTTTGTTGAAGTATTCATAGGGGTGCTCAATGGTTTTGCATCTTCTAGTCCAAACTTTTTGAGTAGATCTTTGATGTACTTAGCTTGGTTAATAAAAATTCCTTCCTTTGATTGTTTGATTTGAAGTCCAAGGAAGTAATTGAGCTCACCCATCATGCTCATCTCAAACTCACTCTGCATACACTTAGCAAATTCCTTGCATAACTTTTCATTAGTAGAGGCAAATATAATATCATCAACATAAATTTGCTCAAGTAACATGTCATGATTTTTAACCTTTATAAAAAGAGTTGTATCAACTTTTCCTCTCGTAAAATCATTTTTAGTCAAAAATTTGCTTAGCCTTTCGTACCAGGCCCTTGGGGCTTGCTTTAAACCATATAAGGCTTTAGTAAGTTTGAAAACATGATTTTGAAATAAAGGATTTTCGAAACCATGAGGTTGTTCAACATACACCTCTTCAGATATAAAACCATTCAAAAATGCACTTTTCACATCCATTTGATAAAGTTTGAAATTTTTGAAACATGAGAATGCAAGCAACATTCTAATAGCTTCTAATCTAGCTACAGGTGCATATGTTTCATCAAAATTAATTCCTTCTTCTTGACTATAACCTTGAGCTACAAGTCTTGCCTTGTTTCTAACAACAGTTCTAGATTCATCCATCTTGTTTCTGAACATCCATTTGGTTCCAATTATAGAATAATCTTTAGGTCTAGGAACAAGATTCAAACCTCATTCCTTTCAAATTGGTTTAACTCTTCTTGCATGGCCATAATCCATGATTCATCATTTTCAGCATCTTGAAAACATTTTGGTTCTATTTGTGAAAGAAAAACAAGATGATTACATACATTTCTAAGAGATGATCTTGTTCTTACCCCTTGTGATGAATCACCTAGTATTTGCTTTGTTGGATGGTTGTGGACAAATTTTCATTCCTTTGGCAATCTTTCATTCTCATCTTGTTGGCTTGAGAAGTCATCTTGGTTTCCATTCTCATGTGGTGGAGCTTCACTTTGAGTTGGGTTGATATTTAATGTATCCAAGTTCTTTTCCACATCATCATTCACAGCCTTTCTAGACAAAGAGTTTAGTTCATTGAAGGTAACATGAATTGATTCTTCAACAACTAAAGTTTTTTTATTATAAATATTATAGGCCTTGCTATGTGAGGAATATCCTAGAAGGACAGCTTCATCAGATTTTGCATCAAATTTACCAAGGTTGTCCTTATTGTTATTCAACACAAAGCATTTGTATCCAAAAGCTACAAAATATGAAACATTTGGTTTCTTGTTTTTCCAAAGCTCATATGGGGTTTTATTCAAAAATTTTCTTATCAAAACCCTGTTTAAAACATAGCAAGCTGTGTTAACAGCTTCAGCCCAAAAATATTTTGGCAAATTATTTTCACAAAGCATTGTTCTCCCCATTTCTTCCAAAGTTCTGTTTTTTCGCTCAACAACTCCATTTTGTTGAGGAGTTATAGGTGCTGAAAAATTGTGTTCAAAACCATTTTCATCACAGTATATTTCAAAAGGTTTGCAATCAAACTCACCACCATGGTCTATCCTAATTGCTATGATTGTAAATCCTTTTTCATTTTGAACCTTTTTACAAAACTTGGTAAAGAAAGCAATTGTTTCATCTTTGTGAGCTAGAAAGAATGTCCATGTAAACCTTGAGTAATCACCAACAATGAAAACAGCATATTGTTTACCAGCTAAACTTAGAGTCCTAGTTAGTCCAAACAAATCTATATGCAATAGTTGAAGTAGTCTAGAAGTAGAGAGCATGTTTGTAGATTTAAAAGAGACTCTGGTTTGCTTTCCCATTTGACATGCATTGCAAGTTTTGTCTTTTTCAAAATTGAGTTTGGGAAGACCATTTACTAACTCATTTTTCGAAATTTTTGAAAGAATACTCATCCTAATATGACCAAGCCTTCTATGTCACAACCAACTATCCTCTTTGTTCACAGCAGCAAAGCATTTGATTTTACAAGAAGATAATTCATTTAAGTTGAAAGTGTAAATATTGCCTTGTCTATGACCAGTCAATATGATATTGTTATCATTTATGTTTACTACATTACATTTAGATGATTCAAATACTACTTTGCAACCTTTGTCACACAATTGATTAATGCTCAACAGGTTGTGTTTAAGTCCTTTAACAAGTAAAACATTCTTAATAGAAGTTGAAGAATTTTTACCAATACTACCTATACCGATGATCTTGCCTTTGTTATTATCTCCAAAAGTAACCAATTCTCCATCCTTTGGTGTGAGAGAAGTGAATTGAGTTTCATCTCCAGTCATATGTCTTAAACAGCCATTGTCCAAGTACCATTGATCCTTTTTGGAATTGGCTTCAAGACATACCTATAAAACAAGCAACTCAACCTTTGACCTTTGGTACCCAAATCATCTTGGGTCCAGTGGAGTTAGTCTTTAATGTTCCTTTTGGAACCCAAGCTTTCTTGACAGCATGAGATTATTGTATAAGGAAGCATTGATTTGCAAAGTGACCTCTCTTATGACAATAAAAGCATGTGATTGTAGTTTTCAAAAACTTCTTATGTTTAAAAACATTGTAACCTATTCCAGCCTTGTCAAGAGAGCAATTTCGTTTTCCAAACATAGCATCAAGTTTATCTCTTCCATTGACACATTTAGAGAGAGATTTTTCAAAATCAGTGACTTTTTCTTTCAAAACAGAGTTTTCCTTTTTCAAAATATCATTTTCATTTTGTAACTCTTCACTTTCTTCTGTGAGAGTGCATACCATATTCTTGAGAAGATTGTTTTTGATGCCTAACTTTTTAAATTCAACAATCAAGTCATCGAAAGCATTTTGTAATTCATTAAATAAAAAATCAGGATTAGTTACCTCTATTTCTTCTTCATGTGCCATAAGACACAAATTGGTCACTTCATAAGTTTCAGATTCATCTGAGCTTAAATCTTCACTGTCACTCCATGTTGCAGCTAGAGTCCTCTTCCCTCTTTCTTTCTTTCTTTTCTTTTTCAGCTGGGAACACTCATTTCTCATATGTCCTGGCTTTTTGCATTCGTAGCATATAATGGTAGAATCCTTGTTGTTGGATTCACTCTTTGCTTCATTCTTCTTTCCTCCTTTCCACCTTCTTTTCATGAATCTCTTGAATTTTCTTGTGATGAAAGCAAGATCTTCCTCATCTTCTTCTTCACTTCCAGATTCATTTTCTGATGTGGTGGACTTGAATGCAACAGACTTCTTTTTCTTGTCTTCTTCTTCTTGAGCATTCTGTTTTCGGGTTAGCTCATAGGTCATGAAAGAGCCAAGAAGTTCTTCAAGAGGTAGAGAGTGTTGAGGTCTTTAGCTTCTTGTATAGCTGTCACATTTGTTTCCCATGTCTTTGGCAGTGATCTTAAGATTTTTCTCACCTGTTCACTGTTAGGATACACTTTTCCAAGAGACTTTAAACCATTAACAATATCAGTGAATCTAATGAACATTTCGGTTATCAACTCATCAGATTTCATTCTAAATAATTCATAATTATGCACAAGAATGTTTATTTTTGACTCCTTGACCTGATTTGTCCCTTCATAAGTCACTTCAAGTCTGTCCCAAATTTCTTTGGCAGATTCACAAGTGGAAATCCTATTGAACTCATTTGGGTCTAATGCACAATATAGAATGTTCATAGCTTTAGCATTAGATTGCATAAGCTTCATGTCATTCTTATCCAATTCATTTTCAGATTTAGGGATAACTTTTCTTTCAATAAACATGCTGGGAGTTTTAGGACCATTAACAATAATCATCCATAACTCATAGTCAACAGATTGAATATAAATTCTCATTCTATTCTTCCAATAGTTGTAGTTTGTACCATTAAACATAGGAGGTCTGTTGGTGGATCGACCCTCACCTAGAGAGCTTCCAAACATGGTTGCCATGGATCAACTCTAAGGATGTTAAGCCTTTAAACTAGAGTACAAACTCTGATACCAATTGTTGGCCCAAGAAGGCAACCCAAGAGGGGGGGTGGTGAATTGGGTTTTATAGAATTTATAACAAGAAATTGCAACTAAAAACAGATTATGTATTTCAACAACACTTAACCAAAGTATATATATATATATATGCAAGCATGTATACTGAGTAAATAAGCAAAACAGAGGCAAAAGAGAAGAGCACCAGATTTATAGAGGTTCGGCCAACCTTGCCTACGTCCTCCCTTTTTCAATCCTTTTGAAGGGATTCTACTATGTAACACTCTTTACACAGCTGCTGGTTTTGCCACAAGTGCCCAGCTTACTCTCACAAAAGCTTCTTCCCAAACTTTCAAAACTCAAGAGATTTTGTCCAAGCTTCTCTCAAACTTACAAGTGATTTTGTCCTAACTTCACTCAAACTTACAAGTTTTTTTAACTAAGAATACTCAAACTTACAGGTTTACAAACTCACCCAAAGAAATGAATAAAGGTTATACAATGGGTAACTCTCCTAATGAGTATATGAACAAATACAACACAATAAATAACCTTAAACACTCATCAAAAATATATGGCAGTGAAGTACAGGAGATATTCAACTTCAAGCTCTTGATATCAATGGTATAATTGCTCTAATCATCAGTATTGAAGCTGTATGTATCTTATATTTAAAGATATGGATCGATTCTAGCCGTTAGAGAAGTATGGGAGAAGTTGTGGTTGCATATTTGCCCATACCGTCTGTCAGAAATATAGCCGTTACTGTCAGGGGGTTGACTCTTTTTACAATGAGTCGACTCTTTTTGCATTTCAGCAGATTTTTTAAGGTACTGTCCAAATGAGTCAACTCTTTTAAGCAGTATTCAGAATTTTTGTTCTCTGTTGAAATGAGTCGACTCTTTTTACAGCAAGAGTCGACTCTTTTAAGTCTCTAGTAGAAATTTCAGCCTCTGTCCGAATGAGTCGACTTTTTTTACTTGAGGGATCGACTCTTTTAAGAAAATCCTTAGCTTTCTTCAATCTTCTTCAATATCTTTAAGCTCTTTAAGGATCATCCAACTAAGCATTTTAAGGCTTGCAAACACTTCTTTGAGGTTAGATGACTCTAAGAACATCTTCAATCTATTCTAGATGAATTATCTTCGTTTTAATTACTTGTAGAGCTCTTCCATCATCAATGCTTCAACCATTTAACCAAGTCTTCATCATGATCTTCAAGAGAGCTTCCAAAACTTAAAATCTTCATTTTTTTCAACAGATTTTCTATCATTCTTTGAATATCTTCATTTCTAGATTTCTTCTAGAATTCTTCACTCAATATAACTACTCCATGGACTTCAACAACTCTTCCAAGAGAGCTTTCCAAGTCTTGTGATTTCTTCCATACCCTCAAGACATCATCAAATCTTTCAAAAAAGTTTTCATGTCTTTGAATTGGTCTCTTCTTCTTCTATTCTTGCAAGATATCTTTAAGTCTTTAAAGTCGCCAAGACTTTGAGCATTTTCATTCTTCTTCCTTGACATTCATTTTCTTCATTCTCTTATAAGATCTTCATTGTTGAATGTGTCATCTCATCAAGCTTTTCATTTTTCATTCTAATCTTTGCATCATGAATCCTCCATTTTGAAAAGCTTCAAGTCAAGATCTATTTAATAACTACTCTGCACACTAAGTAGAATTATTAGATCATTAAACCACGTTTTGTTATCATCAAAATCAAGGCATTAACTCAACACCCTCATGGTTAGAGATTCCAAGGAAAAGTGATAAATCAAGAACAACCCCTAAAGTTGTCCATATTATGATTCTAAACCCTTAGCCATTTTCAAAAACCACTTTCAAAAATTAATTAATCAAAACATTTCTAAAGTCTTGCCTCCAAGGTTTTCAAAACAGGACCTCAAAAACACTTCCAAGTTCTCTTAAGTCATACCAAAGCATTTTTTCAAAACTTCCTTAAGTTGATCCAAAAACATTTTCAAAACACTCCACCATCCAATTTCAAGTCAAAACTTCCAAGACCACAAAGAGTCTTAAACTTTCAAAGACCTTAAGTGTCTTAAACTTTTCCAAAAGACCTCAAAGTGTCTTAAACTTTTTCAAAAGACATCAAAGTGTCTTAAACTTTTCCAAAGACCCCAAAGTGTCTTCAAACCTTCCAAAGGCCCTAATGCGCCTATTTTTCATCGGGCTCTTGCCCGAACTATGAATGACCTGATTCTTGCCAAATGAGATACGTAGGCAACCTAAAATAGTGCGGTCATAACTTCTATTTTAACTCCAATCCCTTTTTTAAAAATTTCAATCAATTCAAAGTTTCTATTCCAAACTCTTTCAAAACCCCCATTATTTTCAAACTTCTTCCAAAAACTTGTATCATGCATCATCCATCCGAAAAGTGATGACTAAACCCCGTTTTTCTAAAGTGGATATTAAGTGGACAATGGTAACCGGTTATTCTAATGAGTGAACAAAGGGTGATTAAACATGTAGGTACCGAAAGAGCGAGGTATGGTGATGATCTTAGGATATCTTCCCTACACGTAACCAACCCCCGAACCATAGATTTCTACTTTCAAATGACCAAAATAGAGTTATTTTTCAAAAGGGCTTAAATCTTTCCAAAGGTTGCCAAACAACCAATTTTCTTAAAAACCCTCTCTTGAGAGAGTTTTCAAAACCTTTTTCAAAAAAATCCTAAGTTTAATCTTCGGATTAACACTTAGCTTTAGGTGCCCTAACTCACCTTAATCAAGTTAGGTGGTGACTCCTATCTTTCTAAAATGCCCTTAGTCAAACCAATTTTCAAACCTAGTCGCACTTGTCCTTCTAGGAGGACGAGTTCTAGTGACAAAGTTCCGTACTTTAGGGTCTCCGATCCGAAAGGACCTTTGACACCCAAAAATCGGGGCGCGACAGCACTCTAAGAGCATATAGGGTTACACTTGCTTATAATTGAGATATACACGTTTTGGTTAGAAAGAGAAACCCTATCAACTGTGAGCCTACTTTCTCTGGAGTAAGGCGTTTACGAGAGATGCAGTAGAAGTCTGAAGGTTGAGTTCGAGCAATTGATTCGTGCTTATTGTTGCTACTTGTTATTCGGGATCAAACCAGATAAATCTCGAAGGTATGATTCTAATCACGTAGATTAGGCTATGCTAATTAGATCAGAATTTTTAGTATTATGCATATGTACTATAGCCAGGTCGTAAAAAATTTTGCAATCCCCAGCATCACCTATGACTATCTATATTGAACCTCGTTTTCAAAATTATATTATTACGCATTGTATTATCATTCACGAGCTGTGAGCTCATACTCATATTTAACATTTTATGTGAGCGCAAACAGCAGTAGTTATGGATTCAGATCTGAGACCTTGTTTGGCCTCTATGGGATTATTATGGGTCATTTTTTCCTAACATTATGTTTTATAAACTTTACTGGTACCCTTTGATACTGAATTGATTCCAAAGTTAAATTATGTTACCTTATGGTATTTACTGTTTTGGAGAATAATTTAAAACTCTATGGTATTTGGTTGGTTGAACTTATTACATTATGTATCAATGAATTACTATTATATTTGAGTTTTAGTTGTCTAAAAATTATCATTTTGGGGACACTTCAGATATTTGTCAGATTAATTACAGGCATTAGGTTTCGTGACCCAGGAGCTGAGACTTCGTGGTTCATGGTCGATCATGCTCCTAAGTGGGGTGTGACATAAATTATAGTTTACGTCAATAGGGATGAATTCGAGTAGGATTAGTAATCCTATTTGCATAGGAAGCCCTAGTCATGCTAATTATGTGATCTCTGTTGTATCCTCTATATATACACACTTTATGAGTAGCTAGAGTTACAATTCATAGTCTCATATATATATTTTTATGAGAGATAGAAATCCTAGCAGCTGTGAGCCTACTCTTTCTTGAGTAAGGCGTGTATGAGGGATAAGCAGAAGTTTAAAAGTCACGTTCAAGCAGTTAATTCGTACTTGTTGCAGTTCGAGATCAAGGTAGAGCAATTTTGAAGTTCACACATGTTGTTGTTTGGGATCACAGCAGAGAGATCTCGAATGTATGATACTAATCACGTAAATTGGTTTATGCTAAACAGATCAGAATATTTGATACTATACATATACACTATAGTCGGATCCATCGCTATTCCGCAGTTTCCAACAACTGGAAAACCCCTTAAATCTATGTAAGAGAAATCTATCCTACTTTGCTTTTTGTTTAGGATACATAGCAATAAGCTCAATCAATACAAATCATCAAATGGCGTGAGTGTCACCTCATTGAAGGTGAAAATCGAAAAGAAGGCCCTTGCACTCTCCACCCTTGCACTCTCTACCTCTCTGTGTCTCTCCCTAACAAGGCACGTACGCTAGCCTCTTAAATTTAAAACAAGCTAGTGATCATCAGACTACCTCAAAATAACATGAAACACCACAATTGCCTGGGTTGCAGTCACACTCCCGTCTGTATTGAGCTTGAAATGACCTGCAGCTGCAAGAGGAAAGGATCAATAGTTAGTGTAAAACCTCTCTACTACCATATATTCTCTGGGGAGATAAGTTAAAAGCTTGAGAAACTTCCATAAAGTAATCAATTAATGCAATTTTTAACTAGAGAGAGTTAGTGACTGTGTCGTTATCACCTCACCTCATTGTTCCTGTCCTTTCAAATATTCCATGAACCTCGTCTTTTATATTTGAGTAAATTCATTGCTGAACAGATCTTAGTTGGTTTAGGTTTCTATGATGCGTAAAGTTATTCCATTTTATGTAAATCAAGTTATGCGAGATCATGGTAAGTTATTTCATTTAGGTAAATAAAGTGATGAATAAAGTTTTTCGAAGAAGCATGAGGGTTTCACATTGCGAAAACGAGGATGGCATCTAACATGTTTCAAGCATTATTTAGAAACCCTAAACCCTAACAAACTCATTGAACATAGCCGCAGGGCCGGCTTGAGACGATTTGAGGCATTGAGCGATGATTTGAAATGAGACTTTTTATATACTTCTAATATTATTGTGAAATTTTTTTATTAAAATCATTTTTTTTTTTTTGTGAACAGGTTTTTTTTCTGAAGTAAACTAATGTGTTAATTTTGGCCTTTTTTTTCTAACAGACTTTTTTCTCACTCGGACCAAGAAAAAATGCATAGAAACTACATAAAGCCTTGAAATCATGTAAGGTCTTAAAATTGGGGCCTTCAAAAGTCTTTTATTTGCACAATCTTTTTCGTTAAACCATTTTTTTCCTAAAGCTAATTTAACTACGATAGTTAATTTTAGGCTTTCTTTGTCTAACAAGCCTTCTTTTCTCACTGGATTAGAGCATCTATTTAGAAAATTATATGAAACCTATATAGAGATTTGACTAATTTGGGGCCTTCAAATAATTGTCTTATTTACACGTTTTATTTTTATTGTTAAACTGATATTTTTCTTTTTGAAGTTTACTAGTGAAGTTGTTTTTGCACTTTTTTTTTTTTTAAATATTTGTTTGCACATCTAGACCAAGGCATTCTTTTATATATAATAAATATAATAAAAAAAAAAAGATCTAAAACCTTTATAGGGTCTTACTAGGTTTTAAACAATTTGAGTCATTAAAGGATTGGGGGCTTAAGGCTAAAAGGCTTCCTCTTGTGGTTGAGCCAGCCTTAAACATAGGCAGGGAAAATAAATAATATTTTTTTCAAAAAGAAGAAATAAATGTGTGATTTATGGTAGTAGCGCCCTCACTTAGTACTCATACTAGTGATCATGGATTCCAATTTGCTCTCCCCTCTTCATTGTTTTGGTTCTCCGATGTACACAAAAATAAATAAATTGTAATAATAAAAGTAATAATAAGCACTGCAAAACTCCTCAATATGAAAGAAAAATTCCATCCGCCTAAAATGAGAGAAGGAGAGAGAGCAGCATTAGGGGAAACGAAACAGAACGGGAAACAAAAAAAATCAAAGGAAAGGCGCAATAGCAGGTGCAAGAAAGAAGGGTGAGCCGCAGAGCAGTTTGCGGGGGCGTTGAGAGGTGTAATTGAGACAGTCCGTGCTATATAAAGGGGATCGTGGGTTAGGGATCCATCTCAAGCGCTGGAAGAGGACATTCCCCCCGTTCTTCTTCTTGAGAATAAATAACAAGAAGACAAAAAAATTTAAAAAGAGAGCGTGATAGCGGGGAGAGAGAGAGAGAGAGAGAGTCTTAGGCAACCAGGAGGAGCAAGCCAGCCAGCCATGGGTAGCATGACGTTCGTGGCGGCCGCTTTGTTGCTGTGCCTTTCGGCTGGGGTGTTGGTGGTACGGGCGGAGGACCCGTACCTGTTCTTCGAGTGGAAAGTAACCTACGGAACAATCTCCCCCTTGGGTGTCCCCCAGCAAGGCATCCTCATCAACGGTCAATTCCCCGGGCCCAAGATCAACTGCACCTCCAACAACAACATCGTAGTCAACGTCTTCAACAACCTCGACGAACCTTTCCTCCTGACCTGGAACGGCATCCAGCACAGGAAGAACTCTTGGCAAGACGGTACCCCTGGAACCATGTGCCCAGTCATGCCAGGTACCAATTTCACCTACCACTTCCAGGTCAAGGACCAGATCGGTAGCTTCTACTACTTCCCCACCACTGCCTTGCACAGAGCAGCCGGCGGCATCGGTATGCTCCAAGTCCACAGCCGTCTTCTTATCCCAGTCCCCTTCGATGCACCCGCCGACGATTACAGCGTCCTGATGGGGGATTGGTACACCAAGGGCCACAAATCTCTCAAGAAGCTCTTGGACAGCGGTCGCTCCCTCGGCAGACCTGAAGGCATCCAAATCAATGGCAAGTCTGGCAAGGTCGGTGTCACCAGCGAGCCCCTGTTCACCATGGAGGCAGGCAAAACCTACAGGTACAGGATCTGCAATGTCGGGCTGAAGACCTCCCTCAACTTCAGGATCCAAGATCACACCTTGATGCTGGTGGAGATGGAGGGTTCCCACACCGTCCAGAACGTGTACGACTCCCTTGACGTCCACGTTGGCCAGTGCTTCTCCGTTCTGGTCACCGCCAATCAAGAGCCCAAGGACTACTACGCGGTGGCTTCCAGCAGGTTCACCAAGAAACCGCTCACCACCGTTGGCATCATCCGCTACGTCAATGGAAAGGGCCCGGCCTCTGCTGAGCTCCCAGCACCCCCGCCGGAGACGGCCACCGGCATTGCCTGGTCCATCAACCAGTTCCGCTCATTCCGTTGGAACCTGACCGCCAGCGCTGCCCGCCCCAACCCCCAGGGATCTTACCACTACGGTGGCATCAACATCACCCGCACCATCAAGCTCGTTAACTCAAGGGCCCGTGTGGACGGCAAGCTTCGTTACGCCATCAATGGCGTCTCCCACGTTGACGGGAAAACCCCGCTTAAGCTTGCTGAGTACTACGGAGTCCAGAGCAAAGTGTTCGCGTATGACACCATCAAAGACGAGCCTGCACCTGAAGCAGCCACCGACAAGATCCTCGTGGCCCCGAACGTCCTTAACGCCACCTTCCGTAACTACGTGGAGATAATCTTTGAGAACCACGAGAAGACCATTCAGGCATGGCACCTGGACGGGTATTCCTTCTTCGCAGTGGCGATTGAGCCAGGGAGGTGGAGCCCAGAGAAGAGGAAGAACTACAACCTTGTGGACGCCGTGAGCAGGCACAATATCCAGGTGTACCCTGGATCGTGGGCGGCCATCATGACAACATTAGACAACGCTGGAATGTGGAATCTGAGGTCGGAGATGTGGGAGAGAGCTTACCTGGGACAGCAGCTCTACGTCAGCGTCCTCTCCCCGGCACGTTCCCTCAGGGACGAATACAACCTCCCAGACAACACCCAGGTGTGTGGCATTGTCCAGGGCTTGCCCACGCCCCCTCCAGCTTACACCATCTAAACTTATTATTATTTATTGTATTAGTACGTACCATTAATGTTGTATGTGCATATTTGACTCGACATGATTAGATCGATGTCTCCTGTTACCACCAGATAGAATTGTGAGAGGGGAAAGATGATGATCGAGCTGTCAAGAAGACAATATCAATCATGTTAAAAGACTCATCAGAATCATCACACCATTGTGCACCAACGATTTTTTTTAAGTAAACGAAAAAATAAGAACAAAAGAGTTCGTATAAGAGAGGATTGAACAACATAGCTTGGCTGATAATGCATGCATGTATCAACCCTTACGAAACGTAACATCTCATTAAATTTTGCTTTCCTTATTTATGTATTTATTTCTCTGTGTTTTCATTCATTTTGTGATTGAATTGGTGTTTAATTTCGTTGCCATTTCCCATGATATGATTCTGTTAAAAGGTAATGCTATATAAATAAAAAATTTATACAAAATAATTTGTCTTAGTGACAGTCTTTCACTTCAAAATAAAATACTCATCATAATAGTATTTAATTACAAAATTGTTACTGTCACTGTCACGTACAAATAGAAAAATTCATATAAAATTTATTATTATAATAATGTCGTTAAATGAGAATCATTCATTTGAAAATAAAATATCCATGATTGTGGCGCTTATTTATAAAAAAAAAAAAAAAAAAAAAAAAAATCACTGCCAAATCATTCTGTTGAGATTTTTTGTATAAATTTTCTAGAAGAATAGCATCCCACCTTTTTTCTTAGTCCTAGCACTCCACTAGATCTTCTTGCTTTGCCTCCCAAACTTTGGGAATTGCTATTTTTCCTCTACTTAGGAGCTATTTAGGTATTACATTGTTAAATTATTGTAAACGACTCTTTCTATTCTTCTTGGATAATAATTCGTCCCCTACTGTCAAGGCTGAGAAGCTTTTCTTCTCAGTATGGCTGGAAGAACCATTATTATTCAATCGGTTCTTTCAACCATGCTTGTCCACTACATGTCCATCTAAAGGTTATGCAAACATCTATCCTCCAAGATTACAACCTTCTTTGCCAATTTTTGGTGGTCTGGTGACTTTCATTGCAGATCCATCCAATTGGCATTACCCTTTCTTTGCCTAATGCTGTGTGTGGGTTAGGCTTCATGGACCTATCTTGTCTTAATCAAGCTCTTTTGTCAAACAAGTGTGGAGTACAATGATGTCTACAAAGACTTTTTATTTACCAAATTATGCTTTTCAACCTCTTTTCTTAGTGTTAATCATCCCTCATCTTATTCTTGGGTTTAGAGAAGTACCTTGTTTGTGAGAGAAGCCTTAAAGTTGCAGTATGGCGGCAAGTAGGTCTTGGTCAATCCATCACCATTTGGAACAATTACTCGTTAGACTTATTATAACATGTATGTAAATTAACAACATCAATACATAAAAAATTTAAAAACATACTTGTTTATTCATGGTTGATTAAGAATTTGAAGCCTAGTATAATATTCTTTCTGAATACTAGAGTTAGGTCTTCTCCTCTTTCTCCAAATACTTTATGATGACACTTTATAAGTCAAGCAATTAGAATAGAAAGTGGAGAGAGGACCTAGGCAATATAATATATATATATAGTCTAACAAATCCTTCCATAAAAAGTTTAATCAAACACAAAAGGCTTACACTTACCGTCAACCACAATAGAATAAAAATAGCTGTGCATGAGTCTACTTAATGATCACTAAATTGGCCCACTCACAATGTCTCATTAACTAGATCGGTTTAGTCCGTTTTTCACAAAACATAAATGCTTAATTAATGGATGCTCAATATAAAAAAAAATCTAACATTCTCCTACTTGAGCAAACATTAATTATATTTTAAACAAAATTTTGTTATGAAATGACTCTCGAACTAAAAACCAAAAATTGTATATGGCCATATTTAAAAAATCCACATAAAATTATGAGACAAAACACCTTACACCAATCTAGTCTAATAAATCCATCAACATCGAACCAAGGCAATGATTATACTAAATATATGTATAAGACCTGTCGCGCTCCATAATCTGGCCTATACAGATTTAACGTATATGACCGACCAGTAGCAAGGTCACCCATAGCTGTATTACATAAATTAGTTGATCACCTGTGCATAATCATTTAGAATGATGCATAATTGCGGAAAAATAGAATTTTTGATAACTTGAAGACATAATCTGTGTCATACATGGCAGAGCTGTGCCTAATCTAAAATATAACATACATATGAGCCTAATCAAGACTCACCAAAGTTATAACATTTATACCATTACAAAACATTAGGGTCTAACCCTCAAATATATTACAAAACATAGACCCGTGGGCTGTAACTCAAAATTCACATATAGTAGGGCCTTCCGAATTGGCTACCTGAAAATCATTTGAGAAAATGTAAGATAATGCTTAGTGAATAATAATGATGCATGAGCGAAAAAATATCATGAACTAGCAATTTTATCCAACGTATAAGCATAGATAACCATTTATGTATAAGGATATGAACTTTTGAATGTAAAAAGCGTATGCTTGGAATTCATAAGTAACGTAAAAATCATTTAAAACGTTTCAACATTTCAGAACATAGTATTGTAAGAAGAGATGCAACATAATATTATTCTTGATATAGCATTTCATAATTTGTCGTAAAGCATTTGAACATATCGTGATTCTCGGTTTAAAACATAAGTATGCTACAACTCGACATATAAGCTAGGCTCCATAGTAACCTTGTAGGTCACACTAAGGCTTTTTAGGCCAAGGACGTCTCCCAACATAGATTGTTTATTTTTCGTCCCCTATCGTAAAACTATCGGGCTAGATTAAGATTTTGCCACAAAAACACTCAAGTTGGCACCATACATTGGAAACTTAGCATCTCTTTCATTTAAACATTATAGTCCAGGATTTCATTCATAACATAAATATAACTTGTATGCGCTTAAAATACGACATTTGTAATTGAACGTAACATTGATGCATTGAAATATAAGAAAACATTCATGATACAGAAGTGAGCTTAAAACATTTGGAAAATAATAGAATTTTACTCATGGCATATCACTACTCACCTCTATCCAATGAATGAGTGTTAAGCAAGATGTTCCTACACAAAATTCATATAAAAGTATAGAAACATCAATACAAGGTTCTAAGGCAAAGCAATAACACATAACCCGAGACTAAACATATAAATCCCTCAACCCCGACTCATCAACACCTCACTCTCAAAACGGAAGAACGAGATTAAACTCTAGGACAAAACCCCAACATAAGACGAGAACATAAAGTTAAAGGTGAAGTAGTTG
The DNA here is from genome assembly GCA_033060915.1 of Euryodendron excelsum. Taxonomy (NCBI): domain Eukaryota; kingdom Viridiplantae; phylum Streptophyta; class Magnoliopsida; order Ericales; family Pentaphylacaceae; genus Euryodendron; species Euryodendron excelsum. The sequence goes on along the minus strand of CM065382.1, from coordinate 49,106,872 downwards.
GGTCTCGTGAAAAATGGCTAATATTTTGAAAAATAAGGTTTTCGGCATAAACTTGGGTCAACTTTAAACCCTAATACCTCAAAATTCCTAACGAGTTAAGGTACAAACTTTATATGAGTCTACTATCTAACGCTTCAAACGGCGCTCAAAACCTAGTTTTTTAGAGCAAGATATGACTAAATTGCAAAACAGGGTCAAAGCGGGCCTACTGTTCGAACCAAAAACTCTCTAATCTGTACCAAAATGTAACCAAATCTCCCAACCTCCCAAGCACATGAAAGTGACCTCAAGAACATCACAATAACCCAAAATGGGAAGAAATAAGTGATCAAAACAAAGGGATCTAGGGTTTTAGAAACCCAAGCCCTAACTTGCATAAATTGAGAATTTCAATCCCAAACTCTCAAATCTTACAATGGGGCTTACAATACTCTAGGTTTAAACAATTTGGGACTCAGAGAAATACCCTATAATAACCCAACAACACAACTCAACAAGATAAATACATATATATACATAATTTGTAGAGAGAGAAATGAAACCTTACCTTTCTTCAAGCTTGTTCAAGTCTTCCAATGACTTCTCTTGGCTTGGGTTGAGGCTCTCCAAGCTCCCTTTTCTTCCTTCAATCTCCTTCCTCCTCCTTCTTTCTCCTCTTCTCCCTCTCTTCTCTTTTAACCAGTTGTGTGCGTGAGTTTTGTGTGTTTGTGTATACATGGTGTATATAAGTGTGATACACATGGGAATAATCCCATGTGTCTCACCCCATAGGCTTAAGTTACAACACAATCTCTTATTGGTCATTTTTTACCCAAATGATGTAATAACTAACATTAAACATTGCAAACACTAGAAAGTCACATTAATTTAAATAAATAAAGGTTTGGGATATCACATTCTTTCCCCTTTAAATAAGTTTGGTCCCCAAACTTGATACAAGCTATTATTCAAACAAAAAGGGATAATGCTCCCAGATCTCATCTTCATGTTCCCAAGTGGATTCCTCCCAAGTGGATTCCTCCCAAGTGTGGTTTTGCCATAAAATTCGTACCAACGAAATGACCTCGTTCCTAAGAACTTGGTCACGGTGATCAAGAATCTCAATGGGTCTTTTCACGTAACTTAAATCTTCATTCACAGCCACTAAAATGTCTCCTTCAAATCCCGATACATCTTTGTACCTCTTGGATGCATAGTGAATTTCGTATTGTGGGCTTCTTCCAAAACTTGCCTCCTGATCTCGGGTATATTTGGAACACACAATCGACTTCTGAACTTTAAAGCTCTATCATGTAAGGTGAAGTTAGGCTTCGGATTCATTCCCATCTCTTCATAGATCTTCCACAAGTAAAGATCTTCAGGTTGCTATTGCTTCACAACTTCCACCAATGTCGGTTGGACGATCATAGTGGTAAGCATTATATTGGTACCCGGTGTAACAATTTTAATCTCCGATCTCTCCAAGTCAAGGAGCAAGGGCCGCTGAAAAGTGACAAAACATGCTAGGTTGGCGGTAGATTTCAGGCTCAAGGCATTGGCCACCACATTGGCCTTGCCCGATGATATTGAATGAGAATGTTGTAGTCCTTGATCAACTCAAGCCATCTTCTCTATCTCATATTCAGCTCTTTTTGTGTGAAAAGGTATTTCAAACTCTTGTGGTCGGTGAAGATCTCATATGTGACTCCGTACAAATAATGGCGCCAAATCTTCAAAGTAAACACCACCACTGCTAGTTCAAGATCATGGATCAGGTAGTTCTTCCTATGTGGTCTCAACTATCTCGAGGCATATGCAATCACCTTACCGTGTTGCATCAATACGCATTCCAGTCCTCTATGCGAAGCGTCACTGTAGATGAAAACCCGTTAGTCCTGGTAGGTAAGGCTAGAGTTGGTGTGAACACCAACCGGTTCTTCAATTCTTGGAAACTTCATTCCCTCTTCTCATTCCATTCAAATGGTGTGTTCTTCCGGGTGAGATGTGTTAGCGAAGTCACAATCTTGGAGAAATCCTTAATAAATCTTCAGTAATACCCAGCTAAGTTCATAAAACTTCTAACTTCGATTACATTCATCGGTCTCGACCAATTCACAATGGCTTCAACCTTCAAAGGATCAACATACACTCTATCCACACTGATGATGTGTCCCAAAAATGCTACACTTGGCAGCCAAAATTCATAGTTTTTCAGCTTGGCATAAAATCTTCTATCTCGTAGAGTTTGGAGGACCATCCTCAAGTAGTGCTCGTGATCTGCAAGACTCTTAGAGTACACCAAAATATCATTAATAAACAGAATTACAAAATCATTAAGAAAGGATTTGAAAACCCGATTCATCAAATCCATGAATGCGGCAGGCGCATTAGTAACTCCAAATGGCATAACCAGAAATTCATAGTGACCACATCTAGTTTGGAAAGCCATCATCTCTACATTGCTTGCCTTGACCTTTAGTTGGTGATAACCCGACCTTAGGTCAATCTTCAAAAATACTTGTGCGTCCTATAGTTGATCAAACAAATCATCTACTCTCAACAATGGATACTTATTCTTAATAGTGACCTTATTCAATTCTCAGTAGTCAATGTATAATCTCATGGTTCCATCTTTTTTTTTTCATAAATAACATCGGAGCAATTGGGTCCATGAATCTAAGAAATAGTGAGAATTCTTGATCTCTCTCAATTCGAAAATCTAGGATTTGAATTGATGGATATCTCGTATCCGAAAACTAGCAGTTCGCCCTGTCAATCCTCCAGGGCCCAAGGTGAGACACTAGGATGGATAAAACCCTTTTCTAACAAGCCTTGGAGTTGCACCTTCAACTCTTTCAACTCTAAAAGGGACATATGATAAGGAGTTTTGGAAATGGGTCTAGTACCAGGATTAAGGTCAATGTGGAATTCAATCTCCCGGTCCACCAAAGAACCAAGTAGCTCATTGGAAAAGACATCGGGAAATTCCTGGACAATATGGACGTCTTCCAAGGGTGGTGGAGAAACGTGTGTGTCAAAAACGCTACACAAGAATGCATGATTTCCTTTTTTTAATTAAACAACGTGCTTTCATAGATGAAATGAGATAAGGTAAAGGCACAACACCACCTCCTTCAAATACAAGCCTCGAATGGGTAGAAGAATGAAACACGACACATTTAAACTCACAATCAATGATAGCACGGTGAGAGGACAACCAATTCATTCCTAAGATGACATCAAAGCCATGCATTTCTAGGGAAACGAGGTTGACAAACATGGGCACATCATTAACAAGAATTTCACAAGAATTATAAATCTTACCACATAACATGGAATCCCTAGATGGCAACGATACTACCAAAGCATAATCAAGAGGTATCAGAGGTGTATACAAGTATTGAGCAAAAAGATATGAGACAAATGAGTGCATGGAACCAGAATCAATAAGGACATGTGCAAGTCGACCACAAATAGGAAGTATACCTGACACTACAGAGTTAATAGTTGGGGTGTTTCCCAGTGTAAGTGCGAAAGCCCAGCCTTGCCATGGTTGATTCTCCCTCCTATTAGCTGTAGATTGCTAAACTGAGACTAATGTTGATGCCCCAGATCCCTATGTTCTGTTCTTCTTTGAACAGTCTTTCACTTGGTGACCCTCTTGGTCACACCTATTACAAGCCTTACTTCCCAAATGACATGTGCCCCAATACTTTTTCTGACAATTTGGGGAAGTTAGTATCTTACCGGTCGTGTTGCCTCCTCGGTTAGAGGTATTCCCCCGTGGGGTAGACGAATTCCCACTAAAAGATCCAGAACTTTGCCGCTTTGAACTTTGTCCGTTGCCTTGGTCACTTCCCGATCTCTTCTTGTTCTTCTCTCGGTATTAGGACATTTCATCATTTGCCCTTTCGGTGATCGTTGCTTGTTACACAACTTCTTGATGGGTCTCTAGTCGTAGTATGTCCACCTTGTTACGAATGTTCCATCGCAATCCCGTCTCAAACTTCCTCGCCTTGCGAGTCTCTGATGACACAATATGTGGGGTATAGCGTGATAGTTCCATGAATTTGGCATTGTACTCCGCCACGGTCTGATTCCCTTATGTCAAACCAAAGAACTCCATAGTCTTCTGATCTCTGACAGTCTTGAGAAAGTATTCCTCATTGAACACCTCCAGAAACCTAGGCCACAACCATAGTGGCTCCGTTGCTTTCTTTAGTTTCCACTAAACAAGTACAGCTCCTTCAAATGTAAAGGTGGCAAAGGTCACTTTCTGTTCATTTGTTCAAGGTAGCACCTCGAACACCCTCTCAATTCCCAAAAGCCAAGACTCCACGGCCATTGGGTTGGGGGTTCCCTAAAAAGTTGGGGGTTTCAACTGTTGAAACTGCTTAATGGTAGTATAAGCCACTGCTTCTCCTCTTAACGCCTACACTACCGGCTGCTCCGGCGTATTAACGGTGTTGCTATAAGTATCTTGGACCACTTGGACAAGTCCAGCTAAGATCCTTTCTATGTGATCAATTCGGTCTTTAGGCTCTCCGATCCCCTTACGACCACCCGTTCTCGGCGGCATGGTTAACTATACGCACATAAACAAAACGTTAAACATTTAACATAGCACTACAGGTAGTACACCTTGGCACGCCATTATACACATAGCTTATATATATACACACATAGCACATACTCAATTCAAACCTAGAATTCTATCTAGACATGACTCAATCTTACGATGTCAACCTATAGCTCTGATACCACACTGTCACGCCCCATAATCCGGACTATACGGATTTAAGGTACATGACCGGCCGGTAGCAAGGCTACCTAAGGCCGCATTACATAAACTGCTTGATCACCTGTGCATAATAATTTAGAATGATGCATAATTGCGGAAAAATAAAACTTTTGATAACTTGAAGACATAATCTGTGTCATACATGGCAGAGTTATGCCTAATCCAAAACATAACATACATATGAGCCTAATCAAGGCTCACCAAGGTTATGACATTTATACCATTACAAAACATTGGGGTCTAGCCCTCAAACATATTACAAAACATAGGCCCGTGGGCTATAGTTCAAATCCACATACGGCCTCGCTCTAGGACCTCCTGGATTAGTTACCTAAAAATAATTTGGGACAACGTAAGCTAATGCTTAGTGAATAACAATGATGCATGAGTGAGAAAATATCATGGACTAGCAATCTTATCCAACATATAAGCATAGATAACCATTTATGCATAAGGATATGAACTTTTGAACGTAAAAAGCGTATGCTTGGAATTCATAGGTAATGTAAATATCATTTGAAACGTTTCAACATTTCAAAACATGGTATCGTAAGAAGAGATGCAACATAATATTATTCTTGATATAGCATTTTATTACTCACCGTAAAGCAGTTAAACATATCATGGTTCTCGATTTAAAACATAAGTATGCTACAACTTGACATATGAGCTAGGCCCCATAATAACCTTATAGGTCATACTAAGGCTTTTTAGGCCAGGGACGTCTCTTAACATAGATAGTTTATTTCTCGTCTCCTATCGTAAGACTATCGGGCTAGATTAAGGTCTTCCCACGAAAAGACCCGAGTTGGCACTATACATTGGAAACTTAGCATTTCTTTCAATTAAACATTATAGTCCATGGTTTCATTCATAACATAAATATAACTTGCATGCACTTAAAATATGACATTTGTAATTGAACGTAACATTGATGCATTGAAATATATGAAAGCATTCATGATATAGAAGTGAGCTTAAAATATTTAAAAAATAATAGAATTTTACTCATGGCATGTCGTTACTCACCTCTATCCAATGAATGAGTGTTAAGCAAGGTGTTCCTACACAAAATTTATATAGAAGTATAGAAACATCAATACAAGGTTCTAAGGCAAAGCAATAACACATAACCCAAGACTAAATACATAAATTCCTCAACCCCGACTCATCAATACCTCATTCTCACAATGGAAGAACGAGGCTAAATTCTAGGACAAAATCCTAATGTAAGACGAGAACATAAAGTTAAGGGAGAAGTAGTTGGGTCTCGTGAAAAACGGCTAATATTTTGGAAAATAAGGTTTTTGGTATAAACTTGGGTCAATTTTAAACCCCAATACCTCAAAATCCATAAGGAGTTAGGGTACAAACTTTACACAGATGAAAAGGTATATGAATCTACTATCAACACTTCAAACAGCGCTCAAAACCGAGTTTTCTAGAGTAAGATATGACTAAATTGCAAAATAGGGTCAAAACAGGCCTACCGTTTGAACCAAAAACTCTACAATCTCCACCAAAATATAACCAAACTCTCCCAACCTCCCAAGCACTTGAAAGTGAACAACCAATAAATTTAATGTATGTAAAATCAACCACTCGATGTGATTAACAATATGTTCATATGCAAACATATAATCCCTAGTTTTCTATAAATTACATACCGTTCTCTTTAGTAATTTACAATGCTCATTACTAAGATTATATAAATATCAACTAAGCACATAAATATCTACTAAGCACATAATCTCAATCTTGTATAAATTTAAACATATATTTAGCTCACAAAATAGCTAAAAGACAAGATATATTCTTTATAACATTCTTAATTTCGTTCTTAGAATTTTAGGATTCACAAACACATTATGTGACCCTATTAAACAATAAGAGTATCATTATAGATACAAATGTGCATAAAGAAAACTCCCAAGAATATTTTATACTCGAGATAAAAAAAAATTGTGCTCCCACTAATCTTGAGATTTATACATTGATTATCATTATTTTAAGGAATATCTCATTAGAACCCATTAAAAAAAAAGTTTTATATCCATCTGATAAAACTCTAAGTAAAAAAATGAGCATACTGAATAATTCCTCAGATGAAACTAGTTAAAAAGTCTCATTATAACCAATGTCTTACTTTTGAGTTAACCTTATATATCAATCAATTTAACCTTAAAATGTTGAACCTACTTTTTAGAGTTCTTCTTGGTTTTGAACACCCAATGGCAACCAATAAGCTTACAATCCACTGGAAGATCAACAGAGTCACATACTTTACTAGAACATTTGTTATAGCATTAACATAGGTCATTGGACCCATATCATAATCACTCTCACTAAGATACACAACGAACTCAACAAAAATGGTCGGTCTCATGTGTTTTAAGGATTTCCTCAAGGTATCTCTTGAACAGGCTCAATAATTTTATGAGCATTGATAAGAGTAGGTGTATCGGTCCTTCCTAGTTACTAATGATCATTATTCCACAAGTGCAAGCAAAAAAATCCTAAATCACATGCAATGAAATATATAGACTATGAGTACGCATATGCCTATCAATAAGGCAGAAACACTGGCTATCAGCCACATCAAAATCAAAAAACTTAGTTGTTAAATACTTAACAAATCTGGTACCCAATGATAATAAGAAACTGTACCCTTAGAATGACCTTTATAAGTTTAATGACTTTCTCCAAGTGCTTATACCACAACACGTATCAGGCCTCTTAGATAGGCAATATTCAATATGAAAAAATACATACTTATAATTATGGGTTAGATTTAATTTGTATAAATCATCACTTAACACACTATGACCAACAGTTTTATAGATTTTGAGCAAATCTACCATACAATTATGAAAATGAAAGCAATATCCAATTTTGTCCAAAATGAAAAAAGCAATCAAATTATGTCTATATAATCATATCCAATATGAATAACATTTTCAAATAAGTCACAAATATAATCCTTATGATAATTCATATATCTCTGCCATACAATGAAAAACTTCTTAGCATTACTGTTATTAGGTATAGATCTCAAAAAAATTATCAATTATATGGACTTCTCAAAAGTTATATGCACATATATAGCTCTGTCCCATTTTTATAAACAACATTATTAACAAAAAGTATAAGTGGGCGTAGTAAAATCATCAACTTTTCTAGCTACATTGAAAATCTCAAGAGCCAAGTACAACACGTAGCACATAGCATAAGATCACAATAAGTAATTACAAATAACTCCAGTCTAATCAACTTGGACAATTAATTAGTTATCACTAATGAATAAGTTTTAAAACCCTTTATGAGTCTTATTCCAATGGGAGACTTGTGCATCATTACTAACCTCGCTTTGGGCAAAGAATTTAATATGCTAATGGTTCACCCAAACTTTATCATAAAGACACTCAAATATGATAGCACAAAATTTTGAAAAGTCTAACCCCTTTAAGAGGACTAGACGCTATAAACTCATATTATCTATCATTTACTTCATGACATTCCATAAAATTATCTCACATAATTACATTATTGGGTAGAAAAATATCCATGTTAATAACACAAAGGAAAACATCTCACTTCAACAGAACTAGATGAAGAGACAGTAATGTTACTAGTATTTTGGAAACTTGTATGTTTTTTATACTCTGAAATATTGGTATGAGTTAAATAAATATTTCAGATAAACTTTATTTCATGGTTAATATGATTTATGATCTCATAGAGGTATTTCGAGATTGATTCCATATTAATGTTTTTTTTTTTTTTTTGTGCATGTTAAATTTGTGAGAAATAATGTGAACATATGAAAATATAATTTCTTATTGCTTCAATCATGTCATGGGTAATTTAAGGCATTTTAAATTTAATTTTTCCTGTTTATACCATTTACATTGGGAAATTTGTACATCTATTAAGGCTTGGGTCTTCTCCTTTTGTCACGATGGAATCTGAGACATTAGAATACAAAATTACCAGTTATTTTTTTGGGTCATATATATCACTCAAATGACCATTCATGGTACATTTTAATTCGTACTCATTTATGATATGTTACGAGTATATGATACGTCAATAACGATTAACATTCAAGTGATTAATTTAGGGTGCATTGTGATTAGTACCCATTTGTGATATGATCACTAAAAAATGAGACTTGGGCAACAGATATTGTTATGTGATCCTTAAGGGTACATTTGTGACCGTATCCATTTGTGATGTGATCACAAACATGCATATGAGTTTTGAGTATATTAGGATTAAATTTGGGCAATTTACATGAAATGATGTCCTGGTGAGAAGTTTTGGGTTGATGTGGACATTACTGCCCAAAGGGGTACATCTGTCGATATCTAATTTTCTTGTATATCTAGACATGACTATATCCATTGTATTATTGCATACGATTTCCTGCCCAAAGGGGACTGACTTGTCAAAAGTTTGGGTACTCTCATTTGGTGGTTTGCTAAAGGGATTCCACAATATGTTGCACTCTCTACCCAGAGGGCAGGTGGTAATGATGCACCAGAGCACCCCTATTGATTTATGCTTGATTAAGTTTAAAGTATATAGTAAATTGTTTATTGCCCTTATTTTGGTTTTCGTGTACAATCTCTTTAAAGTGTAAAAATTTGGGTATTCTTTTCTTGACTTCTTGATAAAAGACTTTATGGCATGTTACATTCTCTACCCAAAGGGGACACTGTAGTGATGCAACAGGGTGTGCTCTCTGTAAGTTATGTTTATTTGAGTTGAAAGCATAATTTAAAGGTTTATTGACCTTGTTGCCTTAGGCACACTTATTAAAGGTTAGTAACATTACTGCCTCTTTATTTAGTTTTTTTGAAGTGAGTTTTTTTTTATTTTATCTCATGCTACCAATGAAAGCATCAAACTCTCATGACTATTATTATTAAACACATGAACTGAAATAATTCAAAAAATACTAGTAGTTCGTAATTTTACCAGGAACTAATAATTTAGGAACAAAACTTTTATTGTTAAAATTGAAACAAATGATTCTTCCTCTATGGTTCAACTTAGAACACAAGCCACATATCAAAATGATTCTTACAACGAGAAGAACATGAGCCCTCTAATCGTTTCTCAAAACAACCTCAAGAACAAATGGATTGAAAAACTCAAGATTAAAGTCTAAAACCCTAACAACAAATTTTATTCACTAAAAGAAAATAATAATAAGTTATGAGTCATAAATCTACATACATAGGCACTGACACCACATGTTAGACTTATTATAACATGTATATAAATTAAGGACATCAATACACAAAGAATGCGAAAGTGTACCCATTTGTTCATGGTTGATTGAGAACTTAAAGCCTGGTATAATCTTCTATCCAAATACTAGGGCTAGGTCTTCTCCTCCTTCTCTAAATACTTTATGACGGCTCTCTATGGGTCAAGCAATCAGATCATGGACTGGAGAGGGGATCTAGTGAATATAATATATATATATATATAGTCTAACAAACCCTCCCATAAAAGGTTCGATCAAACCCAAAAGGCCCACACTTACTATCAACCACAATAGAATAATAATAGGTGCGCATGAGCCCACTTAATGATCACTAAATTGGCCCACTCACAGTGTCTCATTAACTAGATCAGTTCAGTCGATTTTTCACAAAACATAAAGGCTCAATTAATGGATGCACAATACAGAAAAATTCTAACATTACTGGATCCCACTGTATACCCCTCCACCTTGATCTCTTTCGAAGATCACTCCAGTCAAGATCTTTTACCTGTCCCTTAATTTGTCCATGCATTGTCTTTTCTTAGCTAATTCTACCCTTTAGAATTAATTTTGATTTGATCCACTCCCACATACCTTCTCATATTGCTCAAACTATCTTAAGGCCCATTTGCTAGGGCTTTTTAGCCTAACTTTTTTTTAGCACTTCCTATTGGAAAATGTGTGGTTTTTTGTGAGTGTTTGTGTCCAAACGCTCTCTTATTTCTTTTAGTCATTCAAATTTAAATCATATCATTAGTTTTGTACATTTCATGAAAAAATGATCTAATGATCAAATAGGTTTTTCCTAGAATTTTTTATGCATCATGAGAGTCATTGTAAGAGAGTATAACACAATTTTAGGTTTGATATACATAAATATTGTAACGCTGCTTCTGTGTGAGCGACGATCATTGTATCCTGAGAGACAGACGTCCAGTCGACCAAAGCACCATTGTGGGGCCGAATTTTTCTTAAGGACATAGTGTGAAATACTAGCCTTGATCAACATCATCATTCTACATTTGTGTATTTCTACATTCTGTAAGCTTTTTATTTTTATTTCTTATTATAGGAACACTGGATACAGTGGGGATAACAATCTTAAGACAAATCTTTTTCTTTACTGTGTTTGGATTGTGTTTTTGTAGTTGCATGTGTATATTAAATGTGGTTTTGAATAAATGAATATTGCCATGTGTTTTTATATTGATTGGACCAAAAATATGGTTTGTAATTGGTTTTAGAGCTCACTAAATAGTGATATTTTGTCACTCGTGGTGGATGCACCACAAACACTTCATGTCCAATCAATCTATTAATTAATGGCCCTACGTTTTTGTTGTAAACTTGATGGATTAATGTCATATCCGTCCCACATGTGAACAATCAACAGTGTGGATTGTTGATTTTTTCCTTTAATGCGAAAGATGTGTTTAATCACGCGCTCTGCAATGAACCCACATGTTTAATTCTTTTAGAATTCTTAAGTTTCTATGTTTGCATAATATACACTTTGTGTACGAAAGACGCTATATGGGTGTTAATGGCATCTGGATCATATGAACACCAAATGTTTTGAAATTTTAATATGCTATTAATTACAAAAACGCAAATGTGTCCCCAAAGTTTTGTGAACAAATAACTTACCATTTGAGAGAAAATTATTTTTTCAGTTTTGAAATTCAAAATTTTATTGAATTTCATGTTTTTGAGTTTCATTCAATGAAACTTATGAGTATAATCAGTTTTTTATTACCTTTGTAACGGAATATCACTTGCGTGGTTTATATTAGTGGATTAAAAGTTATAAAATTTCAAAGGTTTTTTGACTCTCTTGTTCTCTTGTTTGCAGAACCAGAAACATTCGTATCGTTTCTAACAACAGATGAACCAATGGCTCTTTTTCAATTTTGGAGCTTTTTTTATAATTATAGAAAGATTTGGGTGTAAGTACCCAATTTTTGCCCACTTAGCAATCTTCGGCTCGACTGGACTTACATTCAAACCAACACAGACACATATAAGCGCAAACCGGCTTTCCAGACTCAATCCACTTAATCAACCGCTTCGCAGGCCTACCAAGCGCAATGGAGGCAAAATGACCAAATGCCCTTGGGGCATTGCTCGGTCCAATTCTAATTGGCACGTCTTCCTAAAGATGATAAGTCCATATTTCAATTTCAATTCCAATTCCAGTCTAGACTAGTCAAACTCAATTTGATACATCTTTCGAGAAAGTTAATCCCTCAAACGGTTAGTCCATCCAGCATGGCACGTCTCTTGAGAAAGCATAAAATCCCTCGGAATGTTAAGTTCCTTCACACCAGTCGATCAGAACGAGATCCAAGTTCCTGAGATGGTAGAGCAGTTCACTTTTGACACCTGCTAGCCCACCAACGTAGAATGTCTGCTATCCGGCAAGTCTTTCAAGAAAGTTGATCCCTCAGACAATAAGATCATCCAGTAGCTTCCTGAGATCAAGCAATCTCTGAAATGAATGCACACCATCGGAGTGATGGAAACACTTACAAACATCGCACCGTCAAAGTGACGAAAACACTCGCAAACAGGTCAACATCGAGAATGCCAACAAACTCCCTATGTCACGGGACCGAACATGCCTCTTGGTCGTGACACGTTTATCGAAGAACATGATACATTTGGAAACCAACTCACCACACACCGTTAGAGTGACGGAAACACTTAAATCTTGGGTCAACACCAGTGCCTGATAGCCCATTCTAGTGATGCCTGATAGCCCATTCTGGTAAAAAATGACCAAACTGCCCTTTGGGCCCTACTGGTACGTTTCTCGAGAAAATACCTAAGACCTTAGAACGGTAAGTCCACCCTTTCAAGATTTTCCTAAAGATAATCTAGCATGTTCTAGTGCCTTCCAGTCACTTCTGGATCAATTCCGAGAGCATCAGGTTAAAATAACCATTTTTTCCTTAGACATCCAATTGCCACCGAGAACCACACCAACTCTGGGTATCAAACCGATTACCTGTCGGGGGTGTATCTAATAGTACTCCCGACCTTCCAATGCCTTTTTAGACCATTCCAAGTCCATTTTGGTAAACCCAGTCAGAAATGACCGTTTTACCCTTGGTGGGACGATTGTCTTTTCCAACCACACGGACTTCGGGTATCAAACCGGTAGTTCCTAAGAGCACTCTAAATAGTGTTTCCAACCTTCAAATCATCTCACGGATCACTCTGGGTCAATCCTGGTGTTCCCCTAGTTCAAATGACTATTTTTCCCCTAGTGGGCCGATCATCCTTTTCAACTACTCTGCCTTTGGTTATCGAGTCATTTACCTTCAGGACACTCTTTTCGAGATTTTCAATCATTCCTAGCCGAGGCTGGTTATTCAAAACCTTATGGATCATTCTCGGACTTTTCGGAGTCACTCCTACTGGAGCTAGGCCAAAAGTTGTATTGTAGTCATTAAGACAGGTGCCCAAATCTTCTACCTTGCGTCACAAAGATCAAAGATCTGTTTCTTGCCGGCTCAAAATTTTTCCGAAGAGACTAGCACTACCGTTAGTAGCACCAAGACAAAAAATGGATTGGAGCCACCAAGCCTAAAAACAGCCTAGCGCCACTGCAACATGCGCCAAGCTCATTCTGACTGCCTATAAATACAGGTCACCCCCCTTCGTGTTCGAGGTTCATAAAATCACTCTAAAAACTCTACCTCTCTGACAACAAAGCTCGAATCCCTCAAAACCCCAATTCTCTCAAGCCTCCCCAAACTCTAGCCTCCATACACTCAAACTGTAGCTTCCATATACTCTATACACTCAAATCCAATCCTCCAAGCATCCATTAAAGATCAAAGTGCTGCATATTCAAAGCTCTTAAGGTTCAAGTAGAGTAAAGCAATCAAAGCAAAGAAAAAACAAGGTAGGTTTTCTAGTTAAGTTATGTAATCCCCTTCTCTCTCTTCTTTCTCCTAACCCACTTGGGTTTTTTTCTATTTTAATTCTCATCTTCTACCTCCTCTTCTTGCATGCTTGAAACAAGGGATCTCCCGGTTCATGTTTGGAGTCGCCACCTAACTTTATTAAGGTGAGTTAAGTCACCTACAACTAAGTACAATCCAAAGATTAAACTTAGGGTTTTTGAAAACTTCCTCAAGATAGGGTTTTTGGAGAAAATAGGTTGTTTGGCAACCTTTGGAAAGATTTAAGCTCGTTTTTTAAAATAACTCCTTTTTTGGTCTTTAAAAATAGTGATTCTAGATTCGGAGGTTGGTTATGTATAGGGAATATGCATAAGGCTATCACCCTATCCTGCCCTTGCTATACCTATGTATCTATTCACCCTAGGTTTACTCATTTAGAATCTTCGATTATCCATTATCCAATACTATCCACTTTGAGAAGTTTAGAAAGGGGTTTGATATGATGCATGACATGCAAGTGCAAGAAAAGGATTTGATTTAGAAAATAGATATGAAGAAAGGATTTGAAGCTTGAAACAGATTGTGAAAATTGAAAATTTAAAAAGGGTTGTGGAATTGAAAATTTGAAAAACGTTGTGGAATTGGAAACTTAAAAAAAGTTGTGGAATTAGAAATTTAAAAAAGGTTGTGACTGCACCCATAAGGGTTGCCTATGTATCCCTTTGTTAGGAATCAGGTCAGTCGTAGTTCAAACTTGGGGTCCCATTGAAAATAGACAATTTGAGGTCTTCAGAAAATTTGATTTGAACTTTGATTGAAAGATTTGAAATTGACTTGAATTAAAGTATGAAAACCATCTTGGTTTCGGACTTGAGCTTTTAGAAAAGAGTGGAAGCTTCCTAACTTTAGGTTTACGGTTGAACTAGAGTTTTGACATCCTAGGACTTAAGTAACCTAGGATTGAAGCATGCAATTGAATTGGAAAGATTTAATTTTAGAAAGTTGAATTTTAGAAAGTTCTAAATTAAGAAAGTTTTGAATTATGAAAGTTTCATTTTAAGAAAGTTTCGCTTTAGAAAAGTTGGATTTAAGAAAAATTAGGAAAAGATTTGATTTGATTTAGAAACACTTCATTTGAAAAGAGTTGTAAAGATTTGACTTGATTTGGAAGAATTTGAAAAGTTAGAATTCGAAAAGCTTGAACTTAGGAAAGTTTTTGAATTAGGAAGGTTCAATTTTAGGAAAGTTTTTAAATTAGGAAAGAATTAGTTTTGAAAAGATTTGAATTTAGAAATATCCATTTTAGAAAAGCCTTAACTTAAGAAGCGTTTGAACTTAAAAAAAGATTTGAAATTTGGAAAGACTTGGAAGTTTGAAACTAAGAAATGTTTGAAAGTTCTAAATTAAGAAAGATATGAAAATTTAGAAAGTCAGGAATTGGAAAGGTTTAAAATTGGGAAATATTTTACTTTTATTTCCTAAAGTTGAAGATTGAATTTTATTTTCAAAAATAGATGATTTGATTTTGTTTCCAAAATTAGAGGATTTGATTTGGTTTCCTAAATTGAAAGATTTAATTTGATATGGAATTGGAAAAGTTGATTTATGAAAATCTTGGATTTGGAGATCTATGATTTGGTGTAGAAAAAGTCTTGGAAATCTATGATTTGAGGCCAAATAAAAGTCAAGATCTTATGAAAGGAATTAGGGTTTCTTAATCATGGAGTCTGAGGCTTGACTTGGACTTCCAAACAAAGAGTTTTTGAAAGGTAGATCTTTAAAAAGAGTTTTTAGAAAGTAGATTTACAAAACTATTTAGAAAGAGATTTGAATATAAACTTTTGTAAGTCTCTTGAATATCTCACTTTCCTAAAATGATTCTAACCATGAAAGGATTAGAACCATTCTAGGGTTGTGATTTTGAAAACAAACTAGGGTTTGAAATATGGACCATAATGATCACATTGAATATAACACTTTTCTAAAACAACCCTAACCATGGAATGACTAGAATCATCCTATGAGTGTGATTTTGAAAACAAGTTTGAAAGAAGGAGATTTTAAATGCAAATTTTGAAAGAGAACTTTGATGCAAGTTTGAAAATAACTTTGAACGCAATTTTGAATGCAAGATATGAACATGATAACTACAATGTAATAGAGTTGTGAATATAAAAGGCTAGGCTTCATCACATAATCAAGGGGGCCAAACCGACACCATCAAATGTTGAATTAGAAGAAAGCCCCCAACACGATGATCTTCAACAATCCTTCCTAAGCATAAATCGGAGAGTCCCTTGTTTCAAGCATGCAAGAAGAGGAGGTAGAAAATGGGGATTAAAATAGAATAAAAGCCAAGTGGATTAGGCAAGAGAAGAGATAGGGAGATTACATAAAAGTAAATAGAAAACCAACCTCATACTCTTCTTGCTTTGATTGCTTGGTATGTTTTACTTGACTTGAACTTTGAGAGCTTTGAAGATGAAGCACTTGATCTTCAATGGATATTTTGAGGCTTGTATGCAAGCACTTTATTTTTGTCCACTCAGCAATCTCTGGTCCGACCAGACTCACATTCAAACCGACACAGACACATTCAAGTCCAAACTAATTTCCAGGCTTAATCTAGTCCATCAATCATTTTGCAGGTCCACAAAGCCTAATAGAGGCAAAATGACAAAAATGCCCTTGGGACATTGCTCAATCCATTTTCAATTAGCACGTCTTCTTAGAGGCAGTAAGTTCTGTTTCAACCTCAATTCCAATTCCAATCCCAGTCCAGACCAATCAAACTCAAATCTAGCACGTCTTTCGAGAAAATTGATCTCTCAAATGGTAAGTCCATCCAATCCGACATGTTTATCGAGAAAACTCCTCAGAACGATAAGTCCCTTCAAACCTGTCAACCGGGATGGAACCCAAGTCCTCAAGATGGTAGAACGATTCACTTCTAGCGCTTGCTAGCCCACCAATATAAAATGTCCATTATTCGGCACGTCTTTTGAGAAAGTTGATCCATCATACGATAAGTCCATCTAGCAACTTCTCGAAATCAGGCAGTCTCTGGAATGAATGCACACTGTCAGAATGATGGAAACACTCGCAAACATCGTAACTGTCAGAGTGGCGAAAATACTCACAAACAGGTCGACATTAGGAATTGCAAATAAAACCCCTATGTCACGGGACCAAACACGCCTCCTGGCCGTGAAATGTTTACCAAAGGACAGTATACCTTTGGAAATCAACTCATCATACACCATTAGAGTGGCGAAAACACTCAAAACCTGGGTCAACACCAGTGCTTGCTAACCCACTCCGATAAAAAATGACCAAACTGCCCCTTAGGTCTTTTAGGCACACTTCTCGAGAAAGTACCTAAGTCCTCAAAGTAATAAGTCCACCTTTCCAAGATTGTCCCAAAGACAATCCGGCACATCCAAGTATCTTCCAGTCACCTCCAGATCGATTCTGAGATCATTCGATCAAAATGACCATTTTGCCCCTATGTCGAGCTCAGATTTTTCGCACTCGAATAATACACACACAAACGAGAAAAATACTGTACTCTCTTGTTAGAACTCACCCTCCTAGAAGAATGAGTGCGATTATGTTTGAATTGAAAATTGGTTTGAAAAAAGGGCTTTTGAAAAACAATTTAGAGTCGCCACCTAACTTGATTAAGGTGAGTTAGGTCACCTAAAAACTAAGCACAATCCGAGAATCACACTTGAGGTTTTTGAAAATGATTTTGAAAATACTACCTCAAGATAGGGTTTTTAAGAAAACAGGTTGTTTAGCAACCCTTGGAAAACATTTAAGCCCTTTTTTTTAAAATAACTCCATTTTGGTCTTTCGAAAATAGTGATCTAGGTTCGGAGGTTGGTTATGTGTAGGGAAGACGCACTAAGCCATCACCCTACCCAGCCCTTGCAGTACCTACATGTCTATTTACCCTAGATTCACCTATGAGAATCTTCAACTAACCAATGATTAATCCTATCCACTTTGAAAAAGAAATATTTAAAAAGAAATTTAACATGATGCATGATATGCAAGTGCAAGAAAAGATAATTAAAAAATATATTTGGAAAAAAATTGATTTGATTTGAAAAGGAAGAGATAGAAGTTTGAATTTGGAAAGAAGGTTTTGGAAATTGAAAATAGAGATTTGAAAATAGAAATTTGGAATTGGAAGTTTAAAAATAGATTGGAGATTTGGAAAGATTTTGTGGAAATAGAAACTTGAAAAATGTTATGACCGCACCTATGAGGGTTGCCTACGTATCCTTTTGGAGGAATCAGGTCAGTCGTAGTTTGGAAAAGAGTCCGATTAAAAATAGAAGAGTTGATTTAGAAAAGAGTTGGAGTTGGAATTCGAATTGGAATTGGAAGAATAGAAAATTTGGACTTTTATTGGAAGATTTGAAAAGATTGGTTTTGAAAGATTTAGTTTTAGGAAACCTAGACTTAGGAACTTAGAAAAGAAATATTGAACTTGACTTGAAAAGATTTTTGAAAAGAATTGACTCGAATATTGGACTCAGAAGATTAGGGAAGCTTGGATTTAGGAAGGGTTAGAATTAGGAAAGTGTCATTTTAGGAAAGTTTCAAATTAGGAAAATTTCAACTTAAGAAAGTTTTAAATTAAGAAAGTTTCATTTTAAGAAAGGTTTTGAAATAGGAAAGGTTTCGAAAAAGGAAAGGTTTCACTTTAGGAAAATTTCGATTTAGGAAAGTTTTCACTTAAGAAAGTTTCGAATTTAGAAAGTTTTTGAAATACGAAAGTTTGAATTTAGAATGTTTTGAAATAAGGAAGTTTTGAAAATAAGAAAGTTTTAAATTTAGAAAGTTTAGAAGTTTAGAAATATTTAACTTAAGAAAGTTTCAAATTTAGAATGCTTTGGATTTAGAAAGATTTGAAATTTAGAAAGTTTAAGAGTTAAAAAGTGTTAGAGTTTGAGTTTTAGAAATCTTAAGATTAGGAAATCTTTGAGTTTAAGAAAGATTTGAAAACTTAGATTTGAAAAGGGGTAAAATTAGGAAAGAGTTGAATTAGGAAAGATTTGAATTTTGAGTTTTAAAATTTAGGAAAGATTTTTATGTTCAAGTTTTGAAAACATAAGATTTAAGAAAGTAGAAGATTAGGAAGGAGTTGAATTAGGAAAGATTTGGATTTTGTTTCTAAGAAGAAGTGTTTTGATTTTGTTTCCAAAAACGGAGGATTGGATCTAGTTTCCTAAACAGGAAAATTAGATTTGGCTTCTTAAAGGGAAGATTTGATTTGACAATGATTTAGAAGAGGAAGTTTTAGAAACCCTAGATTTGGAAGACTATAGTTTTGGCGTGGAGAAGAGGTTTTTTGGAAACTTATGATTTTGATGTAGAAAACATGAGGTTTTGGAAATCTAGGTTTTAAGGCAAGTTTGAAAACCATGTTTTTGGAAAGAAAATTAAGGTTTCCTAATTGTTAGCTCTAGGGCTTGACTTGGGCTCTAAGGAAAGAGTTTGAGTTTTTTGGAAACTGCGTTTTTGGAAACGAAAATTTTGAAGATTCTAAAGAGGGGTTTTTAGAAAGCGTATTTTGAAAAGAATTTTACGAAGGAAGTTTTTGGAAAGTAAAACTTTGAGAGAGTTTTGAAAACAAAATTTTGGAAGAAGCTTTTAGGAAAGAGTTTTTAGGAAAGCGAATTTTGAGGAGAGTGTTTTGAAAAGGAGTTTGAAAAGAGAAGCTTTGGAAAATAGATTTTTGGAGAGAGTTTTTAGAAAACAATTTTGGAAAGGAATTTAAAAAGAGTTTATGGAAAGCATGTTGGAAAAGAAATTTCTAGGAGGAGATTTTTTAGAAGAGATTTTGGAATGTATAGAAAGTATCTCACTTTCCTAAAGCGATTCTAACCATAAGAGGGCTAGAACCACTTTAGGATAGTGGTTTTGAAAATAACAAGATTTGAAAATATGGAACATGAAAGTCACTTTAAATGTAACACTTTCTAAAGCAACCCTAGCCATGAAAAGGCTAGAATCACCCTAGGATTGTAATTTTGAAAACAAAGTTTGGAAAAGAAGATTTTGATGCAATTTTAAAAACGATGTTAATGCAAGTTTTGAAAACTAGTTTGAAAACGATTTTGGAGTGATGCAAGATCATGATATGCACAATGCAAATTTGGGGTCATGAACATACAAGGTTAAGGCTTCACCACATAATCAAGGGGGCTGAACCCATGTGGTCTCCAGTTAGACTAAAAGAAAGCCCCTGACACGGTGACCTTCCAATAGTCTAATCCTACACATGGACTGAGAATAATCTTGTTTCAAGCATGCAAAGAAAGGGGGGAAGAAGATGGGGGATTAAAATAGAGAAAACCTAAGTGGGTTAGGAGGGAGAAGAGAGAGGGGGAAGCACAGAAACTTAAAGAGAAAACCTACCGTATGTCTTGTTTATTTCGCTTGGCTTTGCACGCATTGCTTTTCTTCGTTCTTCGCTTCACTTCAGTCTTCGAGGGCTTGTCTTTGATCTTCAAAGCTTGTAGTTGTAGCAATCCAAGCCTTCGATAGAGGGTTGGAGGCTAGTGTATAAGTATATAGGAGTATGTATGAGTGTATAGGAGGCTAAGGTTTGGTGTATGGTGGATAGGGTTTGAAAAACCTAGAGAAACTAGGGTTTAAGGAGGCTATGAGCTTTGTATATCAAATATTAGGGTTTTCAGACTGAGTTTGTGGACCTTTTTCATGCTGGAAGAGGCTCTGTATTTATAGAGAGAGGAATGCACTGGCGCCTATTGCAGTGGCGCCTTTACTAGTGACTACCGTGTAATTTTTAGTCTGGCTTCACTAGGAGTGACTTCAGAAGGTCTGGGGACGAATTGAAGGGGTCGGGAATGACCCGAAGAGCCGAAAAGAGACAGGAACCCTTAGAATAATGTCTCAGGGACAAAGGACTTGAAAAATGATGATGAGATTTGTTAGAAGGCTTGACCGGGCCATCAGGGCAAAACGGTCAACCGGGCTGGAAAGCTGCTGAGACGAACTCGGAATGTCCCAGAAGGAGACTCAAGATTTGGAAATATTATTTAGAATGTTCCCAAAGGTTACCGGTTTGATACCCAGAGCCGGTGTGGTTGGAAAAAGCGACCGGCCTGCCAGGGGCAAAACAATCATTTTGCACTGGGTTTGCCGGAATTGACTCGGAATGATCCAGAACGATAAAGGAAGGCCAGGAATACTATAAAGAGCATTCCCAAGAGGCTGCCGGTTTGATACCCAGAGCCGGTGTAATTCCCGAGGCACTCGGATGCCTAAGGGCAAAATGGTCATTTAGCTTCAAGTGGGCCTTACGAGCCCGGGAAGCGACTGATGAACTAAATTCAAGTTTAGAAGGTAGGTTAGAGTCTGGATATGCATGTGATGTGTAAAAGTAAGCCCAGTCGGACCAGAGATTGCTGAGCAGGCAAAAATGGGGTGCTTACACCCTAGGCATCTGATCGCCTTCGGGTACCACATCAACTTTGGGTATCCAACCGGATATCTTTAGAGGATGTTTCTAATAGTATCCTCAACCTTTCGACACCTTTTTAGATCATTCTGAGTCTATGCCGGCAAGACTGGTACAAAATGATCGTTTTGTCCCCAGTAGACCGATCACGTTTTCCAACCACACTAGCTCTGGGTATCAAACCGAAAACCCCTTGGAACACTCTTAATAGTCTTTTCAACCTTCAAGCCTTCTCACGAGTCACTCCGCGTCTATTCCGGTGTTTTACAGGTTCAATTGACCGTTTTGGCCCTAGTGAGCCGGTTGACCTTTTCAACTATTCTAGCATTGTTTCTCAAGCCAATTACCTCTGGGACACTCTTTCGAGGGCTCCCGTCCATTCCTAACCAAGTTTGGTTAGCTAAAACCTTCTGAATCATTCCTAAACTTTTCAAAGTCACTCTTAGTGGAGCCAAGCCAAACATTACATGGTAGTCATTATGACAGGTGCCCAAATCTTTTGTTTTGCATCCTAAAGGTCCAAAGATACGTTTCTTGTCACTTTAAAACTTTCCTAAGTGGCTGGAGCTAAGCCAATAAATGGCCGGGCACCACTCCTCGTGGCGCTAGTGAAAATTTTACCCTGGCGCCATTGCAACAGGCCTCAAGGTTGTTTTGATTGCCTATAAATATAGACCCTCTCCCTGCATAAAAAGTCCACAAATCCAATCCAGAAACTCTGTCTCTCTGAAAATAGAGCTCGAAGTCTCTCTAAACCTTAATTCTCTCAAGCCTCTTCAAGCCCTAGTCTCCATATACTCAAAACCTAGTCTCTATACATCTTATACACTCAAACACAAGCCTCCAAACATCTATTGAAGACTCAAGTGCTGCAGCTTCGAAGCTTTCAAGATTCAAGTAAAGCAAAGCAAACCAAGCAATCAAAGCAAGAAGAATATAAGGTTGGTTTTTTATTTATTTTTATGTAATCCCCCCTCTCTTTTCTCTCTCCTAACCCACTTGGGTTTTCTTTTATTTTAATCCCCATCTTCTATCTCCTCTTCTTGCATGCTTGAAACAAGGGACTCCCCAGTCATGCCTAGGAAGGATTGTTGAAGGTCACTATACTGGAGGCTTTCTTCTAGTTCAACGTTTGATGGTGTGGGTTCGGGCCCCTTGATTATGTGATAAAGCGTAGCCTTGTATGTTCATGACCCTATTGCATTGTGCATGTCATATTCATAAATCCATGAAAAATTACTTTCAAAGTTGTTTTCAAACTTTCATCAAAACTTGCATTCAAAATCTTTTTTTTCAAACTTGTTTTCAAAATCACAATTCTAAAGTAATTCTAGTCATTTCATGGTTAGGATTGTTTTAGGAAAGTGTTATATTCAATGAAACTGTCAAGATCCAAATTTTGAGTGTAAACCCTAAATTATTTTTATCAAAACCACAATCTTAAGATCATTCTAGTCATTCAATGATTAGGGTTATTTTAGGAAAGTGTTATATTCAATGTGATTATTATGGTCCATATTTCAAATCTTATTTTGTTTTCAAAATCATAACTTTAGAATGGTTCTAATCTTTTCATGGTTAGAATCATTTTAGGAAAGTGAGATATTCAAGATACTCGCAAAAATCCATATTTATATTTCTTTCCAAATAATTTCAAAAATCTACTTTTTAAAAACTCTTTTCAATGATCTACTTTCCAAAAATTCTGTCTTGGAGTCTAAATCAAGCTTTCGAGTTCATGATTAGGAAACCTTAGTTCTTTTCTTAAAATCATGACTTCCTGTTTTGTCTCAAATCATAGATTTCCAAATCCAAAATTTTCAAAACTCAACCATTCCATTTCCATGTCAAATCCAATCTTCCAATTTAGGAAACCAAATCCAATCTTCAAATTTTGGAAACAAAATAAAATCATCTATTTTTGTAAATAAAATATAATCTTCTACTTTAGGAAATGGAAAACAAATCTTTCCTAATTTCAACCTTTCTTAATTTTAAACTTTCAAACCTTTCTAAATCTTAATTTTCTAAATTCAACTTATCAAATCTTTTCAAATTCCAAAACTTTCCTAATTTCAAACTTTCAATTCTTATGTCCAAGTTTCAAACCTTTCTAAATTCAACACTTTATAATTCCAAATCTTTCCAATTTCAAATCTTTCCTAAAATCAATTCATTCCAAGTTTCAAACCTTTCTAAAATCAACACTTTGTAATTCCAAAATTTTCCAATTTCAAATCTTTCCTAAAATCAATTCATTCCTAAAATCAATTTTTTCCAAATTCAAATCTTTTCAAAATCAACTCTTTCTTAAAAAGGAAACTTTCTTAATTTGGCACTTTCCTATAATGGAACTTTCCTATTTTGAAACTTTCCTAATTCCAAGCTTTCTAAAATCCAATCTTTCCTAAATCCTAACTTTCTAAACTCTTTCAATTCAAATATTCAAGTCAAATTTTTTCCAACCATTTCAAGTCAAGTGTTTCTAAATCAAATCAAATCCTTTTCTTACACTTGCATGTGATGTGATGCATCATATCAAATTTCTTTCTCAAATTCTTTTCAAAATAGCTATAAGTGGATATTTGTTAATCGAAGATTCTAAATGAGTGAACCTAGGTGAATAGACATGTAGGCACCGCAAGGGCAAGATAGGGTGATAGCCTAGTGTATCTTCCCTATACGTAACCAACCTCCAAATCTAGAATCACTGTTTTTTAAGACCAAAACGGAGTTATTTTTAAAAAAAGGGGCTTAAATCTTTTCAAAGGTTGCTAAACAACCTATTTTCTAAAGTTTTTAAAAACCCTCTCTTGAGGAGGTTTTTAAAAATCCTAAGTTTAATCTTAGATTGCACTTAGTTCTATATGACCTAACTCACCTTAATCAAGTTAAGTGGTGACTCCAAAACAATTTTCAAAAGCCCTTAATTAAATCAATTTCAAGTTCAAACCTAGTCACACTCGTTCTTTTAGGAGGATGGGTTTTAACGAGAGAATATCGTGTTTTTTCGACTTGTGTATTTTCTCGAGTGCGAAAAATCAAAGCTCAACATTGTGTTTGAGTGTATAGTGTATGGAGGCTAGTGTTTGAAGAGGCTTGAGAGAATTAGGGTTTTGGGGGACTTCGAGCTCTGTTTTTAGCTAGACAGAGTTTCTGGACTAAGTTTGTGAACCATTTTTATGCAGAGGGAGGGTCTGTATTTATAGGCAATTGAAATGACCTTGGCACCTGCTGTAGTGGCGCTAGGGTAAATTTTCCATCGGCACCACTACTAGTGGCTCTAGCCACTTAGGAAAGTTTTAAGACGACAAGAAACGTATCTTTTAATCCTTGGGATGCAAGGTAAAAGATTAGGGTGCTTGTCCTAGTGACTACCATGTAATTTTTGGCTTGGCTCCACTAGAAGTGACTCCGAAAGGTCTAGGAATGATCCGGAAGGCCGAGGATAGACAGGAACCCTTGAAAGAGTGTTCTGAAGGTAAAAAACTTAAAAAAATAATGCCGAAATAGTTAAAAAATGTAACTGACCCACCAAGGGCAAAATGGTTAATTGAACCGAGGAAACACCAGAATGGATTTAGAGTGACCCGTGAGAAGGCTTGAAGGTTGGAAACACTATTGAGAGTGTTCTGAGGGGTTACTGGTTTGATACCCAGAGCCGGTGTG
The DNA here is from genome assembly GCA_033060915.1 of Euryodendron excelsum. NCBI lineage: Eukaryota > Viridiplantae > Streptophyta > Magnoliopsida > Ericales > Pentaphylacaceae > Euryodendron > Euryodendron excelsum. The sequence continues at coordinate 49,081,739 of CM065382.1, read as the reverse complement.
GTTAGAAAAAACGACCGGCCTATTAGGGGCAAGACAATCATTTCGCACTGGGCTTACTGAAATGGACTCAGAATGATCCGAAAAGGTATTGAAAGGTTGAGAATACTATTTGAAGCATCCTCAGAAGGTTTCCAGTTTGATACCCAGAGCCAGTATGGTTCCCGGAAGCGATCGGATGCCTAGGGGCAAAATGGTCATTTTGATCGGATGGTCTCAGAATTGATCCAGAACCTATTAGAAGGCACTTGGATGTGTTGGATTGTCTAGGGGACAATCTTAAAAGGGTGAACTTACCGCTTTAAGGACTTAGGTGCTTTCTAGAGAAGAGTGCTGGAAGGGCCCAAGGGTTAGTTTGGTCATTTTTCACCGGAGTGGGCTAGCAGGCACTGGTGTTGACCTAGACTTTGAGTGTTTTCATCACTTTGACGGTGTGTGATGAGTTGGTTTCCAAAAGTATCTCGTCCCTAGGTAAACGTGCCATGGCTAAGAGGCGTGTTTGGTCCCGTGAGATTAGTATTTTTTTGGTAATTCCCAATGTCGACCTCTTTGCGAGTATTTTCGCCACTCTAATGGTTGCGATGTTTGTGACTATTTTCGTCACTCTGATGGTGTGCATTCATTCCAAAGATTTTCTGATATCAAGAAGCTGTTGGATGGTCATATCGTTTGAAAGATCAATTTTCTTAAAAGACGTGTCGAATAATGGACATTTTACATTGGTGGGCTAGCAAGCGCCAGAAGTGAATCATTCTACATCTCAGGGACTTGGGTTCTGTCCCAATTGATAGGTTTGAAAGGACTTATCATTCTGAGGAGTTTTCTCAAAAAATGTGCCGAACTGGAAGGACTTTCCGTCTGAGGGATTAACTTTCTCGAAAGATGTGTCAGATTGAGTTTAACTGGTCTGGATTGGAATTGAAATTGAGATTGAAATTGGGACTTACCATCTTTAGGAAAACGTGCCAACTGAAATTGGAACGAGCAATACTCCAAGGGCATTTTAGTCATTTCACCTCTATTAGGCCCAGCTGGCCCACGAAGCGATTGATTGACTGGATTAAGTCTGGAAAACTAGTTTGGGCTTGAATGTGTCTGTGTCAGTTTAAATGTGAGTCTGGTCGAACCTGAGATTGCCAAGCGGTCAAAAATGGAATGCATACAATCACTTAAAATGACGGACTAGAAGTGATTTGACCAAAAGAATTTCATATTTTAGCATGATCGTCTTGGTCATTCAGGATCAACAATGATGCATCACATTATTGAAAACTCACATAGACATCTGCTAAATAACCAGAAGATTCTTTCCTCAAATGATTATACATGTGCTGAATATTTAAAAGGAAAATTATGAACCATTGAAAACTCATATGGACATCTGGTAAAGAATTAGAAGATTCTTTCCTCAAGTAATTATACATATGTTGCCTATTTAGAAAGAAAATTAATTGTGAGACCAATACACCTATTATGTGGACCATTTCATTGTTTTATGCATCTATTCAATGGTCACATATATGTTTACTATTAACTCATAATGTTGCATTTGCTAGGCTACTTATCCAAATCCTTTAATTACATGCATAATGTCCAGATTATCCTGCTAATTCAATACGAATGGATAATGCTAGTGATATATTCAAAGTGGATTTCACGGATTGTCATTTTGATAAATCAGTTTTTTCATCATTAGGCAGAGAAAAAATGTAACTAGAAAAACATCATGAAATCTTCAACAC
>CM065382.1:49005000-49075000 GCA_033060915.1 Euryodendron excelsum | reverse complement strand
ATAACTTACCAACAACTCACCAACCCCCTCCTTTCCTAACACTCTCATCCACTGACAAAAAAGGAATACAAAAGAAAATAAAAGAAGAAAGGCCAAAATAGAGTGCAAAGGCGAAAAAGATTTTAAAAAAATATATATGTGCCATTCTTCATGAACAATAAAGTGTACGTCAAGGACTACACTTTACCTCTAACTAAAGAATGCCATAAACAAAACTTAAGAAAAATAAAAATAAAAGATCCTACTCCTAAACTACACAGCCTTGCTAGGACCATAATCAATCCATGATTGGTGGATCAATGAGATCCACACAATCAATCTCACCCTGAAACGGCTCAAAATAAGGTTTTAATCTTTGCCCATTTACCTTGAAAGAGGTGTCATTATTGAAATTTTGTACCTCAATGGCTCCATAAGGGAAAACTTCATTGACTTGGTAGGGACCAGACCATTTACTCTTCAACTTTTCCAGAAAGAAATGTAACTAGGAGTTGTAGAGTAGAATCTTTTAACCAACATGAAAAAATTTTCATTGAATGTGTTGGTCATGGTAGACTTTCATTTTGGCCTTAGAAATTTTGGTGTTCTCATATGCATTATTTCTCAATTCATCAAGTTCATTCAATTATAACTTTCGGTGGTCACCAGTTTCATCCAATCCCTCATTAACTTATCGAATGGCCCAATATGCCTTGTGTTTAACATCCACTAGGAGGTGACACGCTTTCTCATACACTAGACGGTACGGTGAGGCACCGAGAATGGTTTTGTAGACCATTTGATAGGCCCACAATGCATCAATTAAGCGCAAAGACCAATCCTTTCGAGATGGATTAACTGTCTTTTCTAAGATTGTCTTAATTTTTCAATTAGCCAATTCAACTTGCCCTTGTGTTTAAGGGTGGTATGGCAAGTTGACCTTGTGAACAATGCCATATTTGCGCATTAGTATCCCCACCGGCTTATTACAAAAATGGGAGACACCATCACTGATAATGGCTTGAGGCATACCGAACTAGGAGAAGATATGTTCTTTTAAGAACTTAACCACCACTTGGTGGTCGTTAGTCTGGGTGGCGATAGCCTCTACGCACTTGAAAACATAATCAATGGCCACAAAGATGTAGACCTACCTAAATGAACTAGGGAACGGACCCATGAAATCAATGCCCCAAAAATCAAAAACTTCTATAATAAGAATAGGGTTAAGGGGCATCATATGTGTCCTAGAAAGGCTTCCTAGCTGTTGGCATCGATAACAAGCCACACAAAAGGAATGAATATTTTTAAACATAGAAGGCCAATACAGTCCACTTTGCAAGATTTTGGCCATGGTCTTCTTAGATGAGAAGTGGCCCCTACAAGCATGAGAATGACAAAATTCCATGACACTTAAAAATTAATCATCCGGCACACATCTCTTAATAATTTGACCGGGGCAATGCTTAAACAAATAAGGCTCATCCCAAAACAAGTGTCTTGCAAGCCAGAAGAACTTTCTTTTGTCTAAGGAGGACCAATGAGAGGGAATGACACCAGTGGCCAAATAATTAGCCAAATCGGTGTACCATGGAATGATAGAATGTTCAGGCACTTAGCAAGCCATTAGTTGCTCATCAGGAAAAGTTTCCTTAATTGGAGAATCATCTAGAGAGGGGACTATAATAGAAAGTGGAGAGAGGTGATCCGCCACCACATTCTCTACTCCCTTTTTATCTTTGATCACAAGATCAAATTCTTGAAGAATGAGGACCCACCGAATCAATCTAGGTTTAGCATCTTGCTTAGACAAGAGGTACTTGAAGGCGGCATGGTCGGTAAATAGAATGGCACATGAACCCACCAAGTAAGATCTAAACTTATCCAAAGTAAACACTATAACAAGAAGTTCTTTTTCTGTGGTAGTATAGTTAACTTAGGCATCATTTAACGTTTTGCTTGCATAATGGAGCACATATGGTTTCTTATCCTTCCTTTGACCTAAGACGACCCCTAAAGCAAAATCACTAGCATCACACATAAATTTAAAATGGAGGCTCCAGTTTAGCCCCTTCCTCATGATAGATCCTATGAGTGTACACAAGGGTGCTAATCCCATGTAAATCAGCGATTGTCCAACCTATAGCCTTACGATGCTTCTTAAGCACCTCTAATAAGCTCTTCTCTTGAGTCTCTGTTAGTGATAAAGATATCACTACTGGATATGACTCGCCCACACCTAAGAAAGAATACTTGAGTGTAGATAGTAAAGGCTTCCTATCGGGAGCCTTAAATTTTGATGGTTGGGGTTTGACAGGATTAGGAATCAAAGGTTCAAAGATGGGGGTCCAGTGACCCACCGCCATGATAAGACAAACCTCTAGACTATTACCCTTTCTAACAACATCCCCTTCTTCCTCACCTTCCAAACAATCTAAACCCTCACTAAACATCAAAGTCTTAGCCAATGGGTCCTCTTTACTATGCCTCTCAAAGTGGTCTTGCACTATAGAGTCGATAAAGTTCACTTCCTAGACATCTTCTAAATCTCTTAGTTGCCTCCCCGTGTTGAACATGTTAAACTCGACGGACATATTATCAAAGGACAACTTTAAGAGACCCCCTCTCACATGGATAATGGCATCACACTTAGCTAGAAAAGGTCTACCTAAGATGACCGAAATATGGTTTTGAGAATCGGGGTCTACTACCGGTTGAGTATCTAGAACCACAAAATTGGTCGGGTAATAGAACTTATCAACTTGGGCCAAGACGTCCTCTACCATTCCCCTAGGGGCTTTAATAGATCGATTCACGAGTTAGAGTGTGATCCTAGTTGGTTTGAGCTCACCTAATCCTAAATGCTCATACACCGAATATAGTAATAGATTCACACTCGACCCTAAATTTAGAAAGCAACCCTCTATCCAATGGTCTCCTATGATGCAAGTCATTGTAGGACAACCTGGATACTTGGGAGGAGTCTTAACTTGGACCACGGAATTCACATCCTTAGTAAGAAAGGCATTCTCGCTTACATTCAATCTCCTCTTAACAGTGCATAAATCTTTCAAAAATTTAGTATAAGAGGGTAATTATTTAATGGCTTTTAAGAAAGGTATATTTATTTTGACATTCTTGAAAGTCTCATAACTCTCAGAGCTTAATGGATTACTCTTAGGCTTAGCTAGACGTTGAGGGAAAGGGACGTGAGCCAATGCCTCACGTTCCTCCCTCAAAACTTTCTCATTTTGGCTCATTGACTCACTCTTTTCTTTCTTCTCACTTGACTTCTCCTTGCCATTCCTATCCTCCTCGCTCTTCTGCTTCCCGCCTAAATCCTTCCTAGACTCACTCTCTTTCTCTATACTAGGATCTCCCTTTCCTTTTATCTCAAGCAAACCCTCAACTACCTTAGAAGCTTCTCCCCTACCTTTAGGATCTCTAGGAAGAATGGTTTTATCAGTAAACTTACCACTTCTCAAGGTGGTGATGGCTTGAACTTGCTCATGGCTACAAGAAGATTGGGTCAAAGTTTTAGTGGAGTGCACATGCCTAGATGGATTAGGTTGAGGTCGGGCGGGTAACTTACCCTTCTCTTTAAGGGTTTAGGCTTGTGTGAGAAGAGTCAATTGACTCTTAATATCATTCAACGTTTGTCTTTGTTGCTCCAACATTTTATTAACTTGAGAATTTACCCCTCCTTGAGTTTGCATGAATTGTTGAAGCGTGTCCTCCAACAGTCTCCTATGTGGAGGTTGGTATGTGTTGGATGGAGATTGAGGTGGAGGTTGGAATGGCTTTAATTGGATTGGGAACGATGCAACCGGTGGAGGTTGGTATTGTTGTGGTTGAAACGGTGGAAGAGGTGCTTGATAAGATTGAGGGTTATGAAATCCTTGATAGGCTTGGGAGTTTGAAGACCCCTCACCCCTCCACTAGAAATTTAGATGGTCCTTCCACCTTGGGTTGTAGGTATTCGAATAGGAGTTACCCCTTCCTCTTTAGTATTGACCTACGGCATTAACTTGGCCATGCAAGGCCACTTTTACTTCTAGAATAACCAGACACGAAGGAGTGTCGTGGTCTTTCGTTTCACACAAGACACAATTTATTTCATCACCTCTTCAATTTCAACCTTATTCACTTTCTTAACCTCTAAGGCTTCTAACTTCGTAGCCAACACTGCTAAACGAGCATTCACATCGTTGACTTCTTTTAGTTGATACTTCACCACAACTCCTTGTTGAACAGGTCAACGTTTGGGATTTTGAGTCCCTATTGTCGGCCAATCTATAGCCAAATTGGCAAGATAATCAAAATAAGCATAGGTCTCATGGGGTTGCTTATCCATAAATGTCCCTGCAGACATGGTCTCAACAAATTGCTTAAGTTGGGGCGTTAGGAATTTGCCAACATGGGGAAAAATTGTGAGATTTGGCATCAAAACGCCTCTGTTCTATTCTCTGAAAAAAAAAAAAAAAACTTTTTAAAAACTCCCCTTGAAGAATTTGACAAGAGTGGATAGAAAGTGGTCTCAAAGAGTTGAACCACGTCTTAGCGGCATCTTTTAAACAAAATGAGAATAGTTTAAGAAAAAAGATTTCCTTTGGACAAGAGTTGTCCATCACAAGCAAACACGCATCTTCAAATTCTTTGATAAAGGCATAAGGCCTTTCTGAATCTACCCCATGAAATTGTGAAAGTAATTGCATCATACCCGATATATGAACTCAGTGCTTGCCATGGTGGGTTCATATAATCTCTCAAAGTGCGGTATTAGGGAGCCTCCATGTCCCCATGTATACTCCCCCTTTCGAAATTAGCACCCCCTACACCATTTGGCAGATTCAAAGGAGGATTAGGTGGTTCACCACCCTCATTCATGTTTTCCATTGGAAGGAAACCTAGGTTAACCACTAAAAAGAGTCCGAGAGAGGGAGTACTAACCGATGATGGTTTGTCGACTCATACCAAACGATTATATATGTCTCGGATGAAATGGTTCATACAAATGCAATGCACAAATAATATGCCTCAATCCTAATCAACACATCATACTCAAACATATCAATGCCGGACAACGGCTTTTTCTATTCAATACCGGACAACGACTTTTCAACTCCAAACTCCTACTCCACGTGCTCAACAATACCACCAATTAGCACACAAAGCACACTATCCTATCTCCTCTAATGACCCTAGCAAGATGCAATGCAATCTAATTAACCAAACAAAAGAAACTACCAAAAATAAGAACCAAAAGTTCTAGCATGATATTCATAATAGGGATTGACGAAATTACCCCGGCCCGAAGCTGTAGATGCTTCCCATGGAGGTGAGTGATCAATTTCCACCCTGTTTCTGCAACTTTTAATTCAATTTTTTTTCAAAATTTCTTGCACCTTCAAATCCCCAACAACGACTCCATTAAACTTATTTTTGGTTGCCGCAAGTGGACAGTTCCGATGTAGTTTAAATTGGGAGTATCCTAATTGTTGGGACTGCGGAATTTTCCACGACCTGGCTATAGTGTATACGCATACTACCAAAAATTCTAATCTGATTAGCATAGCCTAATCTACGTGATTGGAATCGTACCTTCGAGATCTCTCTAGTTTAATCCCGAAAACAAAATCAGCACCAAGCACGAATTAGCAAGCTCGAACTCAACCTTCGGACTTCTGCTGTATTCCTCGTACACGCCTTGCTCTATAGAGAGTGGGCTCGCTGCTGCTAGGGTTTCTCTTCCTCACAAAATCGTGTATCTCTCAATTATGTGTAGAGTGTATAACCCTAGCAGCTCTTAGAGCGCGTATATATATAGGCTACAACAGGGACCATAGGATTAGTATAATTAGGGCTTCCTACGCAAATAAGGATTCCTAATCCAACCAGGATTAATCTTTATTTACGTAAATTATAATTCATACCACTAAGGAATTATAATTGCACTCCCTGTTATACTAGAAATTATATTTCGAGCTACATATTATTAAATGCTTATTTATCTCCCCACGTTAAGATTACAGATACCCGTCTATTAAATTAAATTACTGACAATTAAATTTAATAGACTTATTTAATTCCTTGAGACCTTCCACTTAACTTATTTGATATGTCGGATTCATAATCCACCTGCAGGGTTTGACATAATCAAAACTTATAAGCATCCTCAAGGGGGTATCATCAATCCCTATACGGGGACGTAGATTCCATCAATAATAAATATTCACCATACACGTAATGTCATTGTCCAACTCACTGAGTTTATTGACCCTTAAAGAATCTCACTCTTCTATGAATCAAAACAATAAATACTACATGCACGTGTCTATTTATTACATTAGGATTAAGAGCATAAGCACTCATAATAATCATGAGGTATTAATTGTTTTATATAGTCAGTATAAAAACAATTACCCCAACACGGTCCTGTTCAATACACACAAAGTGTACTAGTGCAAGGAGTTGGAACTATACCATTCCCCACAGTCAAGACAGACCTATTAAAATCTTGTACTACAGTCCTACTGATGGTGTGTCCATTTCCATCTAAGACTGCGAACGATTAACTTATATTCCATAAGAACCGATGATCTGATCTTCCGTGTGTAAGTCGTACTCTACACACCAAATCATCTACTATATAGAATAAGAGACACACATGCATAATCATTAAATAAATAACGCAATGCAAACATTTCTCACACAGATTCTCATTAAAATGGAATAACTAATTTATTAATAAATACTAAAGTCACTTCACAAAGCATGTCTTTTAGTATAAATTCCCAACACTAATATCATTTTTGCCCATGGAATTTGTGTCAATCTTGCAAAAAGCAACAAACACACAAATTAAAGCCCCATTGAACTTAATTGCAAAACAAATAGAGAATCAATCTTAAAGTAACTAAAAGTTGACCAAAAACTCTTTTAGGTTTTGAGGATAGGTTGATTTACTACTCTAATTACTCAAATTGAAAAAAAAATAAACTAATAATTAACAATTAGACTATGAAATTATGGCAATTCAAATCAAACAACTATGGATTCAAGTGCAAATTAAGGGAAATTGGATACAATTGCTCAAATCCACTAATTCATGCAAGGAGAATTGAAGTGAAGATTCTATTAACTCAAATTAAAGATCTCTCCATGGATCCTTGATTCGGAGGATTTTAACAATGAAAATCTTGATTCCTTCCAAATTATAGTTAGATTCAATGAGAAGTTGTAAATCCTTAGGAGAAAAGCACACGTTCACAAACCATGATTATAAACCCAAGATTTCTAAGAAAAAATAAACTCTAATTAGAGAAAGAGAGACAAAATCTAAAGATATTCAAGTAGATTCATAAACTTCTCTTCAATCTCCATGCATTCCTTGATGAATCCTCATAATTGCATCCAATTGAAAGGTTTAGCTCACCATTCCCATGGTAGAAAGTATATAGAGGACTTGAGTAAACATTAAATTAAAAAGATCTAGAATTTAATTGAACAAAACTATTGTTTGGATGCAAAGAAAATGAGAGAAAGCTAAGAAAAATGCAAAAAAATAAAGTTTTTCTCTCTCTAAAACTTCTAACTGTTTTTCTATATCTATATACAAGTACAAAACTACTCTATATCCTCCCTTCTACCCTGAAGTTAGCCTCGCCACGTAATAAAAAAAAATAAGGATCTGTAATCTACTTGAACGGTGCTTCGGAGGTACTTTGGACTTGAAAATTTGAATATGCCTCCTCTTCAAATGAAAAATATCGATGGTGAGCTGCTAAAGTCATTCGTTCAAATGCCTTGATCATCCATTCGAATGGTTAGTGTGTACTTTTGGCCCATTTCTTTCCATTTAAGCCTAATTTTCTTGCAAGATGTACAAAAGCAGAATCAAGTTAATTTATGGTTAAAAACAACAGCTTAAACCCTAACTAAGGCTAACACTCTCCTAAATGAGGGATTGTAATTACACTTTTGGAGTGAAATCACTTCAAAAATTTTTGCATAGGTTAAAACAGTCTAGCCGCATGTGATACAATCATCTCAGTGAATATCTATTAAAGAAGGATATGTGAACAATACAATTTTATGTGTATTTTTATTAAGAAATTAGTATCTAAATTTGCTATTATTGAAGCCTACGTTGATGAACTGAATTTTATTGGAACTCCTGAAGTGCTTACAGCAACTACTAGTTATTTAAAGGAGTTTGAAATGACAGATCTTGGAAGAACAAAATTTTGTCTTAGCATACAAATTGAGCACTTGTTTAAGTAGAATTCTCGTCCATCAATTGACTTTTGCAAAAAAATGTTCTAAATCGATTTTACATGGATAAAGTTCATCTAATAGTTGTCTGATGACTTGATGTATAGAAACATCATTGTCATCCTTAAAAACATGGTGAAGAAATTATTGGTCCTATATCTTAATGCAATTGATGCTCTTATATATCTTGTAAATTGTATCTGACTTGATATTGCAATTTTTGTCAACTTACTGGCAAGATATAGTTTTACACCAACTCAAAGATATTGGAAATGGGTCAATCACATTTTGCATTATTTTTGAGAAACAACATATATGGGTTTATTGTATCCAAATGATCACAACTAACTCTGGTTGCCTATGCAGATGCTAGGTACGCCCCAATAAAGCTCAATCACAAATATGACATGTGTTTACTTGTAACACTGCAATTTCATGTCAATCTATTAAGCAAACAATAACTGCAATTTCTTCAAATCACTCCGAGATAATCGCAATTCATGAAGCAAGTCAAGAGTGTATTTGGCTGAGATTTATGATCCAACATATAAGAAAAAGTTGTGGGCTATCATTGATCATAGATACATTGACAATATAATAGAAAGATAATACAGTGTGTATTGCACAAATTAAAGGAGACTAAATCAAAGGTGATAGAATCAAGCATATTTTTTTAAAATTATTTTACACACATTAGCTTTAGAAGAGTGGCGTTATCGATATCCAGCAAGTACTTTCAAGTGATAATGTGGCGGACTTATTTACAAAAGCACTGGAAACTACTACGTTTGAGAAACTGGTGCACAACATTAGCATGCGTTGTTTCAAAAATCTTTCATGCTGAACAATTAAAGCTAACAACTTCTTCCCAGGTGTATTCATGAGGGAGAGTTGCGTATTGTACTCTTTTCCATTCGCCAATGATTTTTTCCCGCTAGATTTTTTCTTGACATGGTTTTAATGATAGTTTTAAACAACAATTTATGTTGCACAAAAAAATTGTACTCTTTTTTTCTTCTCTAAGGTTTTTTTTCACTAGATTTTTCCTAGTAAGGTTTTAATGAAGCATATTTTTTAAGGGAGGAGGGGGGGTCGTCCAAGGGAGAGTGTTATAAATAGTGCCCCTATGAATGACCTTTGTGCACACAATTTAGTGTATCTAATGGCAAGAGAGAGATGAGTATTATCTCATCTCTATAAATAGCAAAGTGGAAAGATCGGAGAAAAATGTCGAAGAAGAGAGAAAAGAAATAAGAGGAGAGAAAGAAAAGAGAAAAGAGAGGAGAGACATATCAGAGGATTTGGGTAAATATTATGAGATAAAGTTGTATTTATATTTTGCCTTATAATGTAATGAAGTCTTGGGTGATCCAAAAGATCAACCTATGATAGTTTGAGAAGAACTAAAATGATAAATATTTGACAATTTTAGAACTAATTTTACTATATCTTATATTTGGGTAAACTTATATTTGCTTTATATTTCCTTTGTTTTATACTAGTGTATTTTGATTGATAAAGAGAAAGCAAGCAAACATGTAGGAGCTATGAGCATTAATTTAAATTACTATGACAATGGGTTTTGTTTTCGAAGAAAAAAAATTACAAAAGTTATAGCTTGTTTGGAACTTAAGGGAGGGGAGGGGAGGGGAGGGGAGGGGAGGGGAGGGAAGGGAAGGGTTAAAATTTTCCCTCCCTTTTCCCTTCCCTTGTTTGATTCTACTTAAAAGAGAAGGGAAGGGAAGGGAAGGGAAGGAAAGGAAAGGGAAGGTGAAAGGAAGGGAAAAAGGAGGAAAAATTTTAAATCAATCTCTCTTTCTCTCTCTTCTTTCCCTCCACTTTCCTTATGTTTTATTTGCAAAACCAAACAGCGAAGGGAAACCATTTTTTCTTCATTTTATCTTTCCTTTCCCTTCCCTTCCCTTCCCTTCCCTTCCCTCCCCCAAGTTCCCAACATGCTATTAGTAAAGGTTAAGGTCCTAGGTTCAATTCACCCTCCCTCTTCGCCAAGGCTTTAGCCCTCCAATGTACCAAAAAAAACCATGATTTAGTTTAAATTTTAATTGAAGGCCTGGCCAACACGATAGAGCATTTGGATAGAGCACTATGCACTCACGAATGGAGATCACTATATCCCAAATGAACAGTCAAAAACTTACCCAGGACTTACTCAGATTATGCACCCTTTATAGTGTACACTGAAGATCTTACCACCAGTATATTTGAGTGTGGAATAAAGAAGTCTTTGGAAACATTTTCAAAAGGAAAAGGTGGTTGTTGAGATGTATCAAAGGTATTCAAAGTTCCCAGGCTAAGAAATTTTTCCACAATCTGCAACTTTTAGAAAGAGGTCTTGTTAAGCAGTATAATACCACTCTTTATTAGGTGGAAATGATGTGGTTTCAAAAATCAAAATCTAAATGGATTACTCAAAAGAGAGAAATAATAAGTTTTTCCATCTGTCTACTATTATTCATAAGAAACATAATAAAATTGAGACTCTGAAAGATGATGGTGGAAACTGGCTTAGTGAACCTGAGGAGCTAAAGCTTTGTGTCCAAAATTATTTTCAGCATCTATTTAAAGATGATGTGGTTAGTAACTTTGCTAATAGTAATTTTGCTAATGAGGATTGCTTTTGTAGCCCTAAATTTTCCAAGTAGGACAACCTTGATCTTAATGTACCCATTACTCACATGGACATTTAGAATGTTGTTAAGAATATTAAGGCCTTTAACGCCCCTGGTAGAGCTGGTTTTCGAGCCATCTTCTTTCATAAATTCTGGAATGTCATTGGGCCAATTGTTTGTGAATTCTTCCAAAATTATTTTTACAAATGTTTCCCTAATGAAGTTGATAGACCTCTTATTGCTTTAATTCTCAAGATTGACAATCTTGAGAACATTAGGCAATTTAGACCCATCAGTCTATGTGATGTTTCCTACAAAATTATGTCCAAAATCCTTGTAAGTAGGATTAGGCCCTTCCTGGGTAATATAATATACCCTGCTCAAAATAGTTTCATCCCAGGAAGAATGACATCTAATAATATTATCATTGCCCAAGAATTCTTGCATACCTTAAGACACAAAAAATGAGCCACTGGTGGTATGATCTTCGAAATAAACCTTGAGAAAGCCTATGATAAAGCCTCATAGAGTTTCCTAAGGAATACCCTAGAAATGTTTAATCTAAACCAAAAGTGGCTAGACCTTATTATGTACTGTGTTACTTCTATTAAAATTTCTATTATGTAGAATGGTCAATGACTGCTTGAATTTTTCATTGAAAGAGGGCTGAGACAAGATAATCCCTTGTCCCCATATCTTTTTGTCCTCTGCATGGAAAGATTATCCATGCTCATTAACCAAAGTGTTGGTGAGGGTGAGTGGAAAGGTCTTAAAGCCTCTACAAATGGTCCTTTCATGTCTCATTTGTTTTTTTCTGATGATCTCCTTGTATTTGCCAAAGATGATCCTGATAATTGGAATGCTATTAAAAAGGTTTTATCTAACTTTTGTGATCTATCTAGGCAAAAAATTAACCTCCAAAAATGTAAATTGTTTGTCTCCCCTAATATTCAAAGAAGCCAGGCTCTAGCCTTAAATTTCAGAGTGGCATCTCTTACCCAACACCTTGGTTACCTTGGGCTGCCCTTACACCATGAGAGTGAACAAAGACCACTACAACTACATCATTGAAAGAATCTAGAAAAGTCTGTCTCGTTGGAAAGCTTCCACTCTTTCGCTTACTGGTAGAGCTACCCTAGTGCAAGTTGTTTCCTCAGCTATCCCTACTTACTCCATACAAACTGCTGAAATCCCTAGGTATATTAGTAGAGAGGTTGATAGGCTTAATAGAAATTCTTTCCAAGGGGACATTGAAGGAAAAAAAACATATTCACCTTCTGAATTAAGATATTGTTTGTAAGAAAAAAGAGAGACGATGTCTAGGCATTAAGAAAGCTAAGGAGCATAATGCTGCTATGCTTGCTAAATTAGGTTGGAAAATTATTAGTGAAGATGACTCCTTAGAGACCCAAGTTTTAAAAAAGAAGTACCTTAGAAAACATTCTTTTTTCGAATGGCCTAACAAAAGGAGGGCACCCCATACTTGGAAAAGTATTATCAAAAGCATAAACATCATAAAAACAGGCAGCAAATGGGTTGTGGAAATGGGAAGAAGATATCCTTATGGTTTGATTGGTGGTGTGGGAAGAGATCTCTTCCAAAATCAGCATCGGGACCTCATACTAATACTGAAGCTACAGTAAGCAACATTATCAGTGAAAATGGGGAATGGGATTTGAGCATAATTCAAAACCTCATCCCTCCAGCAGCTATGGAGAATATTCAGAATACAAGTCTTTCTGGGTTTGTTTCCTATGCTGATACTCCTCGATGGACTTGAGCCACTGATGGTAAGTTCCCTACATATACTGCTTATGATCTGATTGTTAATTAATCTATTAACCAACCCTGCTGGAAATGGTTATGGAAATTAAAAATTTCCCGAAAATTAAAAATTTTCATCTGGAAAGTGAAGCAGGGAAAATTGCTTACCAACCGTATGAGAATGATTAGAGGCCTTGTTACTGTTGACATTTGTCCTAGATGCAACTCTTACTCTGAAACTTAAGCCATTTGCTTAGGGATTGTTATAAGGGTAAGGACATATGCATCACTGTGAAAGGCAATCACTGGTATTCCAGAGGAGTTGGGCAACTTTTTTTAGATTGGATTGACCATAATGTTAAAGATAAGAACAACAGGTTTGAATCCATGCCATGGAGCACTTTCTTCATAACAAATCTAAAAAGTTAGAAACCTTGAAATTTTTAAAAATAAATTAAGTGAGACCAATGGCAACATTTCTCAAGCTAGAAAATATTTACAGGAAATAACTTAAGCTTTTGGAATTTCTGAGTATAATGGTAAGAGTAATACTAGACTAATCGGATGGATAGCTTGGTGCAGAAAAGATAAAATTGAACACAGACGGGTGCTCTCGAGAAAAGCCGGGTCAAGCTAACTTCGGAGGGTTGTTTAGAGATGAAGGCAGATGGCTCCATGGCTATTTTGAAAGGTTGGACTTTTGTACCAGCATTAAAGCAGAACCTTGGAGAATCTATTAGGGATTGACCATTATGTTTGAGAAAGGGCTATCTGAAGTAGAAGTGAACGCTAATTCCGAAGAAGCTGTAAAACTCATTCAGGAAGGAGATATTTAGTCCTTGCCCCAAAGAGCTTTAATTGAAGATTCCATATTTCTTCTTGGAAGGTGAAGGTGTAGAAGCACACTCCAGCACACACTGAGAAAAACAAACTTTTGTGCCGATAATCTAGCTAACATGGAAACTGAGAAGTTAAAAGAGATTCTTGAAGACCCACCTGACGCAGCAAAGTGGAAGAGCGATTCTTGAAGACCCGACTGATGCACTAGGGCGGCTGCTGGTAGGTGACATTTATAAATAAAATTTCAAAGACTCCAAATATGAAATCTTAATCAAACTTTGACAATGAAGTGCATGATTTACGAAACTATTTACCCCCAATTTTTTTTCCCTTTTTTTCTGGTTGTGGGAATGGGGCCTAGGCTATGAGCCCGTGAGCCTTCTTCAAAAGACTATTCCTCATGGAGTCGATCACTCAGATTATACATCCAATAAGCTCCCCACGGCTAATTATTAAAATGCATTTAACTTATTTTGCATGGATACGGCAAGAACAAATGCCTTACTGTTGAAATGCTTGTGCAGAGCCAATAACATTGAAGCATCTCAGGTGGAAAATAAACCAAGAAAGAACAAGGACAATAAAGAATAGAAAAAAGTAGTAACCCCAACATTGGGATTTTTGTTTATCCATCAAACCGGTATGCCTAATTCTGAAATCTTCATTATCCTTTTGTTCACGGCAATCCTCTGTTGTTGGAGAAGTGATGCCATAGAAGCAACCTGATCAGGGAGAGAAATTGTTGAGTAACATAAAGAAAGGCGAGTAAAAAAATATAAATGAGAACTGCATTGTACTTGCCTCTGCTCGAAGTCTCAAAGCCTCCCTACCAGGAATTTCTCGCAGTCTGTCCATCAATTCTACAAATAAAAAGAAGTCAGAAATCGGCACTTTGTTTTACTTTAATACACCCACCCCCAAGAAAACCCCGTAAGACAGAAATCAAACAAAAAGACACACCTGCACACGCAAAGTAAAACTAAACTAAACACCAGAAACAAAAGAACAAAAAATTATGGCTGAAAAAAGATTAGGAGATCAATTACCCCACTTTAGGGCATACCTATGACATGCAGCATCAGAGTTTCTCCCACATCTCTGCATTGTCTATAAAATGCATTTGCGCGTGCACTATATTTCTACCCCTTTTCTTTTGTTGGAGGAAGGGACAGAATATTTCATATGCTATATCCTCCAATAGATTTAATCTGAACCCAATTTTTCCTTCAGACTTGCTTCTATAACATCAGTAAATAAAAAGTGAACTTCGTAATGCTACCACCACCGGTAAAACATAGAATACTTTGCATTCTTCTTTTACGTTACATTAGTTGGAACTGGAACATCTAGTTTCCAAATAGTCCATCCTCATACTGCACTACATCCTCCATTTGATATTTGAACTCATATTTTCAAATCCTATAAGCATTGCCCTCATTGGACATGGTAGGCTTGCCAAGACTAGACAGGCCAACCACTGTAAAAACTCATTGAACATGATAGGCTTGACAAAGACTAGACAGACCAAACCATTACCATGGCACAATCCATCAGTTATGGCTAGAGGAAGGGTCCAAGAACCAATTAAAGACCCTAACACACTCCTGCTACCCTACAAAATGTGCACAAAAGAAAAATAAACATACCAGAAGCTTGGACTTCAACCTTGGACACATGTTTCGCATGACTTTGGATTTGAGTTCCAGCATTCCTATCGATATTATGCAAAATAATCAAATATAGACAATTGCAGAGATATAGCCACACGTACATTAAAAATGCTCAAAAACAATTTCTACATTAGCTCATAATGGCCACGCTTCATATCCTTTTCAGCAAGACCAGTCCTTTCAAGCAGTTTTCTACTCTCCTTCTTCATTAAATCAACAGAAAGGTTCAACTCTTTCACATTCTTCTCAGTTCTAACAAATTGTGCCTGCAATATATTTGAAGCTATAATACATGAGCTGAATGCTTAATTGAATTCACAATATGACCCTATTTATCAATGCAGATAAACCAAAAACCTGGGATATTTGTCCATATGCGACATACAAGAGTCAATGAAACCTCGAGTGGCAAAACTAAAGTGTCATTTTCTGAATCTCACTAACAAAACTTCTAGAAAATTGAGGAGAATACCTCCTCGCTCTGAAGTCGACCAAATGTATGACGAAACAAAAACCTTCTTGAGCCTGCAGATAAAACGAAGGTCTTGGATATCAAAATTAAATAAATATCATCTCGTGCAAGACAATCAGCAACATCAATAGATGTGTTACTGATTATGGATTAAATGCTTAACAAGAAAATCACAAGTCCAACCAATCGAGAGCCTTTAAGTCCCATTCTCAACCCATGACCAATATGAGTTCAAAGCTTCCATCGTAACTCCCTGAACTTCTTCGTAGTAGCTCCCTTCCATGCCTCATTTCATAGAGAACCTCAAAGTGGCCCTATTTCATTATATTCTATCCATATCAATTCAAAGGAATTGATGCAAAATGGATCTTATTCTATCCTTGCTCACAGATTTCCTATGAAAAAAACTAGTCGGAGTTTGTAGAAGGGGAAGGAGAAGCAGCCCTCAACAGTCGGACAAGGGTATGAGATATGTATTCAAATCACCTAGTTGGACATGCATCCAAGAAATACGTATAAACAATTGAGTTAATTATAGTACTATGCATAAGACTTCTTTTTTATGCATAAAAGACTACATTTTAGTTTTCAAACACCATATAACCTTAAAAAAATAAAAGTACTTAAAAAATATGAAATCTAACTATGTCCAAGTATTTTTTAATATAAGAATTAAATGAATACGACGCTTAGACACATACCCACACCCAACACCATACTCAAGTCCAGGTAACATAGGTTGGAGTTTATTTTTTATTGCAAAGGATTGGTATGGGTAATCTCTAAAATTTCAAACACATGTACACACACTTTTGCACTGTCTTCAAGAAACCCATTCGTCTTCCCCATTATCATGCATAACTCTCTCTCTCTCTCTCTCTGTATGAGCCATTAACCCTAAACTCCCCTCAACATCAACTATATAATCTCACTTAAGTTTCTAAGCGGAGGTTTGTGTCCACCAACAGGTCCACAAGTCTACAGAATCCGGTAACAACAACGTTGATTTAGAACATTTCGGCAACCATGGCTTGCAATGAACTCCGAGATGATGCTCGAACAAGAAAGCCGCGTCCAAGAGGAAGAGAGCCACTTCTGACATAGATCTCACATCCACACCCGCGTCGTCATATCATGTCGACTCATGTACTCAACTCCAAAATGGCGAGTCCAGGTAACACAGCCCTTCAAAAGGTCAGGGAATTCATTCTTTCATTGCCAATACACCAAGTCAACATGGTTCCCTAATGCCTACCATTGAGTGTAGAACAAACAATTGCAACCTTAGTTGCCCACTAAAAAAATCAAATATTTAAATCAAAATCTCAAATGAGTTCAAAAACAAAAGACACCAAAAAGATAATAAATAAATACCTAACAACCTCTCTGCTGATATATTGGTTAAAAAAACAAATTTTAAGCAAAGCACTTACTGATATGCTGATCTAAAATTACCATACCCTTCTTCCGATGTCAAGCAAGGAACAAAATTTTCATTTGTTTATGTCAAAATGGCCGAAACGTTTCCGTTTCCTAAGAGACCGAAATAAAACATTAGTAGAATAACAAAACTCTATGGTTTCTATCAAAACACACTGGAACATAATAAAATATACCAAAACACAATGTTGTATACCCAAACAATAAGTTGTGTCAATCCAAATTTACAACATTAATGAAATGTTATATAATTTTGATTGAGAAAAATACAAAAGTCTATTTTTCTGTATGAATATTTGTCACTTCTAAAATGTTTCCGAAACATCCCGAAATATTTTCAAAACGTTTCCGAACCATTTCCGTTTCTCAGCCAACCGAAACGACCTTTCGAAACAAAATTTTGATCACTGGTGTCAAGTTGGACAACAATCTTGTTCAACCCCACCTCTGCTAAAAATCATAAAATTACCCAAAAACAGAACCTTTTTTTCCAGAAGGACCAATAATGTGATTATCAAATGCTAGAGGCAAGCTAGAAGGTAGCAAAACCAGAGCAAGGCAAAGAAACTAGTATGATGATGTGTGATCAAATAGAAATATTATCCTAACTAGAGTTGAATGTCCACGATTTCTGTAGCCAACCCAGCTCATTCCCATTTAAACCATAGTTACATTTTCATTTTGAGCTTTTACCTTTCAAGCACGGGTGTCACGGGACGACTCTAGCAGGTCAAGTATGTCTGTTACCGGCTAAGAACGTCCACGTGTGGCGCTTGCTATGCCCCCGAGCAAGCCCGCCAAGCAACAAAACACTCCCCACAATTTACAGCGGTTGCACAAAATTTAAGACAAATGGCACTGAAATATGAACATTCTCATTAATCGAAAGGCAACATTTACAACGCTTACAATGCTAGAAAACAAGTAAGAAAATAGCTCGAAAGCTTTACAATTTATCGGGTAGGAGGTGGTCAATATATATACCTCCCCTAATATAGCATTCTGAGCCATTACAAAACTGATATGAGGAAACATTAACATGGCCGAGGAGTCATAATGCCTCGGCAGAAAATCTAAACTAAATCCAAAAATTACAAGATTTGACAATGAAAAACTACATGACAAAAGCTATACATGGAAAAAAAACCTAGCTTAATTTGCCCTCTGGAGCTAGGAGAAATGCCATGCCAAAGTTTGACAAAAAGGAAAAGAATGTGCAAATCTTGGCATTGGCCTTTCTCATAGCTCGGAGGGAATTACATCGAGAGCTTGCTAGGCCAAAAAGTCCTAATTATATACAATGTTTTGGATCCCGAGTTGTGCGACAAATTATACACGAATCATCATGTTGACACGGGACCTTTGTTATTGCCTACTGTTATGGCCACTTGTTGGGCATGGCTGGGCACCAGGGCGTGCAAGTGTTGGGGCACTGTGGCGCTGCTGGGCCCCGCAGGTGCTGGGGCGTTGGGGCCCGTAAGTGTGGGGCGCTGCTGGGCACAGGAGCGCGCAGGTGCTGGGGCGCTGGCACCCTTTTGCAGGGAGGTTTGGGCACAAAAATGAGACATCATGGGGTGCTGAAAGGCAGCCCGTGACATTCTCCCCCACTCGAAGGGTCGCCGTCCTCGGTGACTTCTGGGCCAAATAGACTTCAATGTGATCTGCAAATTCTGTTAAGTCTGTGGCCTTTTCCCAACTGGTCTCATCGTCTCCAAGTCCCTCCCATTTCACCAAGTATTCGAGGAATGTTTTGCGAGAAGCAGTGTTCATTCGATCTGCTAGAATTGCTTCTACCTGCTTCTTTGGAGGCTTGGCCATGATCAATGGTCGTCGAGGAACATTGCGGGATAAGTCTTCCATGTCGGTATGATAGGGCTTGAGGAAGCTGACATGAAAGACAGGATGAATCTTCATCCAAGAAGGAGGGTCGACCTTGTAAGCACACTTACCAATCTTTTTGACAATTGTAACCGGTCCTTCATACTTGCGAGCAAGTCGTCGGTCTCGCCCTCGAATAAATTTGCGTTGTTCTGACAAGAGCTTGACCAGAACTTGATCCCCCACCTTGAAATCTAACGGCCGCCTCTTTTCATCAGCCCACTTCTTCATCTTGTTGGTTGCTTTATTTAGGTAGGCTTTGACAATATCAACATCCCTCTGCCAATCTCTTGCAAACTGAAAGGCTCTTGGTGATTTCCCTTTGTAAGGTCCTTCCACCGTATGGGGTAACAGGGGTTATTGGCCAGATATTACCTCAAAAGTACTCTTCCCAGTGGAGCTACTCTTTTGGGCATTGAAACATAGTTGAGCAATGTCAAGGAGTGGAACCCAATTGCGTTGGTTGGCATTAACAAAGTGACGTAGGTACTCCTCTAGCATGCTGTTGAACCGTTCAGTCTGGCCATCTGTCTCCGGGTGGTAACTCGAAGACATGTTTAGTTGTGAACCGAGAAGCTTGAAAAGTTCAGACCAAAAGCTGCCGGTGAAGCGTGTATCTCGGTCACTAACAATACTCTTTGGCATGCCCCAATATTTGATCACGTACTTGAAAAAGAATCTGGCCGTTTCTTCAGCTGATAGATACTTGGGTGCAGGCACAAAGGTAGCATATTTGGAGAATCTGTCAACAATCGAAAGAATAGTCCCAATATCTCCTACTCTGGGCAAACCGGTGATGAAGTCAAGTGATACACTCTCCCATGGTCGAGATGGCTCTGGCAAAGGCTCCAGCAAACCAGCTTTCTTTTTATGCTCGGGCTTGTCTTGCTGACAGATGAGACAAGTGCGCACATATTCATCAACATCATCCCGCATATCAGACCAATAATATCCCTGCTCTAGTAAGGCAAAAGTTCGCTCAGTCCCTGGATGACCTGCCCATTGTGTGTCATGACACTCAGTCAAGGGTGCCCTTCTCAATCCCCCGGCTCTTGGTACATAGAGTCGATTGCCCGTTGTTGTGAGCAAACCATCTTGCACCCAGAACTGGCGGGTTTTGCCCCCCTTGACAAGGTACACTAGGCTTTAAGCCGTTGAGTCTTTATCCAAGTGAGCACGGATGCGATCACGCACCCCAGTCGATGGAGTAGAGATGGTGCAAACACGCTGACAAGAGGCAAGCTCCGCCCTCCTGCTCAGTGCATCTGCCACATGGTTGGTGGCGCCGGCCTTGTACTCTAAGGCCACATTAAACTCGGCCAACTTCTCCTACCACCTAGCTTGTCTGGCGTTGAGCTTTGGTTGTGATAAAAAGTGACTCACAGCTGTGTTGTCGGTTTTCACCACAAACCGCTGTCCCAACAAATAATACCTCCACACTCTGAGGCAGTGAATTACAGCTAGAAGTTCCTTCTCGTGTGCCGTATATCGTCGCTTAGCATAACTTAACTTTCGACTTTAATAGGCCACTGGATGCCCCTCCTGTAATAAGACTCCCCCAAGTGCGAAATCAGAAGCATCTGTCTGTACTTCGAATGGCTTGGAGACATCTGGAAGAGCCAAGACCGGGTCATTAGACATAGACCGCGTCATTGGACATAGACCGCTTCAGCTCGTCAAAGGTTTGTTGACACTTCTCTGACCAAACCCACCCGTTGTTCTTCTTCAACAACTCTGTCAATGGGATGGCAATCTTCGAGTAGCCTTCCACAAACCGCCTGTAGTAATTTGCTAAGCCTAAGAAAGATCTTAGCTCAGAAACACCTGTAGGAGCCTGCCACTCTTGGATTGCTTTGACTTTGTCTAGGTCCATTCGGATTCTCCTCCGCCCCACAATATGTCCCAAGAATTTGATGCACTCCTGGGCAAATGAACACTTCTCCAGCTTGGCATACAATTGATTCTCCCTAAGCTTCTGGAACACCAGTTTCAAATGCTTCACATGCTCCTCTAAAGTTGAACTGTACACCACGATATCATCAAGGTACACCACCACAAATTTATCGAGATACTCCCGGAACACTTCATTCATGAGAGTAGAAAATGTAGCTGGTGCATTTGTGAGGCCAAACGGCATGACCAAGAACTCAAATGAGCCATACCGAGTGACACACGTAGTCTTCGCTTCATCCCCCTCCTTGATTCTCACCTGATAATAGCCTGACCGTAAATCTAACTTCGAGAAATATCTCGCCTGGCTCAGCTGATCAAATGAATCTGCGATAAGAGGAAGGGGATACCGGTTCTTGATGGTAATCTTGTTGAGAGCTCTATAGTCAATACACATCCTTAAACTACCATCGTGCTTCTTTTGAAATAGCACAGGTGCTCCATATGGTGCTTTGGAAGACCGTATGAAACCCGATTCAATCAACTCTGAGAGCTGCTTCCTCAATTCTTGCAACTCGGGAATGGCCATTCTATATGGTGCACGTGCTGGTGGTTTTTCCCCTGACAAGAGCTCAATCTCATGATCTATGCTCCTCCTGGGCGGAAGTCTCTTAGGCAGCTCTTCAGGCATCACATCTTTGAACTCCTTTAAGACCTTCTCGATGGATTTGGGAATAGGCCCCGCCTCCATATACTCCTCAATAGATAGGGCAGTGATCCACATTGGTTCATGTCTCTTGGCCCCTTTCTTTAGCTGCAAGGCTAAAATGAACTTTTCAGCGTTGTTGGTCGACATAGTGGAAATGAAGCATGGCTTCTTTCCCATTATACACATCGTGTGATTGTATGGCATTACGGCTGTCATGGTCTCTCTTAAGAATTCCAACCCAAGGATAGCTTGAAAATCATCCATGGACACCGCTGTGAAGTTTATGCGCCCCTCCCATGAGCTCACTTTAACAGCAACTGACTTGGCAATACCATAGATTGGTTGGGCCGCCGAATTCACTGCTTTGATCCGACTAGTGTCCTTCTCTAAGGACAAGCCCAGTCTCTCCACCTCCGTACCAGCCACAAAGTTGTGGGTGGCTCCAGTGTCCACAAGTGCACGGATGGGCTTGCCGTTGACTTTGATGTCGACAAACATAAGCCCCATGGTGGTGACCTTCTTCTTTTTCCCCTCAACGGGATCCCCTAGCTCCTCAATCTGTCTAGGCTTGAAATCAACTCCTTTACCCTTTCTGACTTTAGAACTAGAAGCTTGCTTTTTCACTACATTCACCATGTGAAATGCCCCTACTCTGGAGCCCGTCCTCGAACCATGCTTCCCACTATGCCTCGATCTAGTGTCCCCCTCACTCTCGCTGCCACTGTCCTCGCTCTCTTCCCGGCATAGATCAGAACCAGAAGATTGGAGGGCGTTCAGTGCTTTCTTTTGAGGACAGTCTGCTATCTTGTGCGGCCCTTGGCATAGATAACAAGTAATTGGCCCCCTAGGCTTGTCTCGATTATAGTCCTTCCCTTGTCCTCTGGAGTAATTGTTGTTGCCCTTGCTTCCATCTCCCTTGAGAAAAGACCCTTTTTCGGCTCCCCCACCCTTGGGTTTACCATGCCCAACTGACTTATTGCCTCCCCCACTCTTGCTAGAAGAACTCCTGTCTTGCTGGCGTTGCGGTTCAGTAGCATAATCAATTAGGCATTCTGCGGCTGACTGAGCACTAGACAAGTCCTGCACCCTCTGACGATGTAATTCAACTCTAGCCCAGGGCTTCAGCCCCTCAAGAAAACAAAAGAGCTTATCCTTCTCTGACATGTCTCGGATGTCAAGCATCAGGGCAGAAAATTACTTGATGTAGTCTCTAATGGTTCCTGTGTGTGCCAATTTGCGTAGTGCACGCTTGGCATTGTACTCCACATTTTCAGGAAAGAACTGTAGTTTGAGCTCCCCCTTCAGCTCCTCCCACGTTGTTATTGTGCAGTCCCTACTGAATTTCATCATACTTGGTGCGCCACCAAAACTTGGCATCACCACTGAGATACATTGTGGCCATCGAAACTTTTTGCTCCTCCTCAGCACGAACAGCTCTGAAATACTGTTCCATGTCAAAGAGAAAGTTATCAAGTTCTTTGGTATCCCTGGCACCCCCGTAGGCACGAGGCTCCGGCACCCGTAAGCGAGGCGCATCGGACATCGTCGCCACCGTTGGGCCATGGTTGCCATTTCCTCCATTGCCGCCTCCCAAGGCAACGAAGCGTGTCACCACATTGACACGATTGTTTGCATCTTCCAAATCATGCCGAAGGCTAACAATCTTTGCCCGAGGGGCTTCGGCATCTCCGGATGGGGTAGAGCTGGCTGAAGCCCCTGTTTTAGCCCTCTGTTGCTCCATTGTCCTAATCCGTTCCTCCAGCCGTGAGACCACTCCGGCAAATCCCTCGACTTTGTTTTCCAAAATGTCAATTCTCTGTGTTTGAGTCACCATGCTGAAATTGTTTTGGCTACACAAAAGCTGCTAGGCCACAGTCACATTGTGGCTCTGATACCAACTGTTACGGGACGACTCTAGCGGATCAAGTATGTCTGTTACCGGCTAGGAACGTCCACGTGTGGCGCTTGCTATGCTCCCGAGCAAGCCCGCCAAGCAACAAAACACTCCCCACAATTTACAGCGGTTGCACAAAATTTAAGACAAATGGCACTGAAATATGAACATTCTCATTAATCGAAAGGCAACATTTACAACGCTTACAATGCTAGAAAACAAGTAAGAAAATAGCTCGAAAGCTTTACAATTTATCGGGTAGGAGGTGGTCAATACATGTACCCCCCTAATATAGCATTCTGAGCCATTACAAAACTGACATGAGGAAACATTAACATGGCCGAGGAGTCATAATGCCTCGGCAGAAAATCTAAACTAAATCCAAAAATTACAAGATTTGACAATGAAAAACTACATGACAAAAGCTATACATGGAAAAAAAACCTAGCTTAATTTGCCCTCCGGAGCTAGGAGAAATGCCATGCCAAAGTTTGACAAAAAGAGAAAGAATGTGCAAATCTTGGCATTGGCCTTTCTCATAGCTCGGAGGGAATTACATCGAGAGCTTGCTAGGCCAAAAAGTCCTAATTATATACAATGTTTTGGACCCCGGGTTGTGCGGCAAATTATGCACGAATCATCATGTTTACACGGGGCCTTTGTTATTGCCTGCTGTTATGGCCACTTGTTGGGCACGGCTGGGCACCAGGGCGTGCAAGTGTTGAGGCACTGTGGCGCTGCTGGGCGCTGGGACGCGCAGGTGCTGGGGCACTGGCACCCTTTTGCAGGGAGGTTTGGGCACAAAAATGAGACATCATGGGGTGCTGAAAGGCAGCCCGTGACAACAGGGAATAACACAGCCTAATAGCCTATGATCTAGACAAAAATAAGTTCATGACAAGGGTTTTTCAATAAGAAATTGTGGCCATCTTGCTAATTAGTATTCAGTGAGTTTTACATGTTCCTTATCAAGCATTCAAATTTTACCATAACATAGCATGCAATCTCTCAAACCACTTGCAAGTGAAACAACAGTTGGTAAAACTAAACTCACAGATCTCAACGGAAAGACATATCACTCAATTTGAAACTCCAAAAAAGTTGAAGCCAATAGAAGATAGCACAAACTTTCTGAGGGCCCCAAAGCAAGTCAACAACCCAGCCATTCAGCCAACAATCAACTGGATGGAGTAACTGGTGACGAAGAGTGCCTGGCTATAGTGACCCTGGTGACCAGCCAACGAGTTATTGATCAGCTGTCTCACCATCCCTTGGTTGCTCTTTTAGTCCCACCTTCCTTGCCATTTCACATATTTTTTTTGTTTATGTGTCACAAAGTTGTTACAGAACCTTTTTAAAGACCAAAAAGCATCCAGACTTAATAGGAAGGTTTTTTAAAAAACTCTTAGCACGACATCCTCTGAGTATAGAATAACTTCATATTTTGCCAAAACCATAACCAAAATTATTCTACAAGTCGATTTGAAACAAATGGTGCATTAAGTTTCACTTTTAACACCACCTTTGCCTGATTCCTACTCAAAGGACACTCCATGCAAATGCAAGGAGAATCTTAATAGTGCAAATGACCCAACACAACTGAACTCAACTCAACTGAGCCTTGTCCTAACTATTTGAGATTGACCACATGCTAGGAAGCACAGACACTTCTAATAAGATGTTGTATTAATGTCATACACCAACACTCATCAAATACTTCCTGACACATCGGACACACATTCAAACGTGTCATATTATTTTTATAATTTATTTAGAACTAGACATGCTTTGAACACTGGGGAAACATGCACGTTCATCACTTAGATACATACGAAACACATTACAAGTTTAAAGAAAACAACTTGCGATCCAGTGATAAAAGAAAAAAAAATATATGAATTTATACTTTTTAAATTGTAAATTTGGTTTCTCATGTTTTAGGATACATGATGATTAAACTATAAATTAAATTTTGTTTTTCGTGTTGAATTGGTATTATTATTTCTATACTTTTTGGTAGTTTGTGAATATTACATACATATATATAGCAAATAACAAGCATATGTTTTGTTGTATCTTTAGCATGCATGTGTCTTTATTTTTTGAAAATCGTCGAACCCTGTGTCCATACCCGTACTCATGTCAGCATCTATGTTTCTTAGACTAAACGTATCCTAATTTCATTATCCACTAGAGCCAAAACTCCAGTTATCACAAGCTACCATGTCTTCTTACTTTTTGCTAGAAATAAAACAACAAAAGTTGGAAACTACATGGCAATTACCTCCATATCTTCCAATCACCTTATATTTTTTCATGTGATGAATCTATCAAATAAAATTTGGTCCTGAATCTTGATCAGTCCACCCCTCAACCTAACACACATTGTTTTTGTTTTAAAGTTGGATCCCAAGTTATTATCTTCAAACTTGCAGCGTGTTCCATGTGTTTAAGCAATAAGCACATTTGTCCCTCAAGAGTCCAAAGCATGTTCCATCCAAAATAAATTTAAAATAATATGATGTATTTGGACACGTGTCTGACACCTATCGGGAGTATCCAACAAGTGTCATGCTCTACACGGACACAGCACCTACGAAGAAGAAGAATAAGAATAAGAACAAAAAAGAAGAGGATAAAGACTTTGTCTATAGATAAGGTATTCCAAGTCTTCTAGCCTCTTCAGATACAATATGACTAGAGGTACACATGGGTCTGTTCCGTTCCGTTTGATGCCTAACTCGGGACCAAACCGAACAATATCAGTTCTCTAATTTGGAAAACAAGAACCGAACAGTGCCTAAACTGAACCGAACTGAATTTCAGTTCCAAACAATACGTTTTTATAAATTTAGTTTAGTATGTTCACCAAGTAACCAAAGCCCAACAAAAGAATCACATTTAACAGTCTCAGTCAACAACCAATCAGGCCACCGGTCTTCAAGTCTCAAAAGCCCAATGATAAAAGCTGCTTTTATAGGGTTTTGGGGATTACACTTTCTCTATCTCGCCTGATGTGGGACAAGAACAATTTGTTAAAAAAAGATTTAACTAAAAGCTTAACTTGAAATGAGAAAATCGGTATCTTGTGTTCTACCTCAGTAGTTTCAGAGATCACATGCTAACTCAGCACACAAAAAGAAGAATGCTTCCAGGTTTGGTTTATTTGAGACGTGCTAGAAAATATGTCAGCTCTCTCTCTCTCTCTCTCTCTCTCTCACACACACACACACACAATTCTCAAAAGATCTATGTGGCATGGAAGATTACCTGATGAGGTATT
Source organism: Euryodendron excelsum (assembly GCA_033060915.1). Lineage (NCBI taxonomy): Eukaryota > Viridiplantae > Streptophyta > Magnoliopsida > Ericales > Pentaphylacaceae > Euryodendron > Euryodendron excelsum. The sequence continues at coordinate 49,048,277 of CM065382.1, read as the reverse complement.
CACTCTGTTTATTCAAGGGTTTGGTTGTTACAGCTGCTGTTGTTGAATAGAGCTGCCTGAATGCCTTTTGGACATGCAACCCAAGTGTTCTTGATGTGGGTTTGGTGCTGAAACCCTTGTGTTTCCTGATCCTCTTTGTCTCATCATTCTCAAGGTCCCTCTTCAGTTTTCACTGGTACTCATTTCATACGAATTGAGATAGGTTCATCTTTAATTAGGGCCTTCCGTTGTTGATGATTTCCCATTCTAAGTTCTGGATTTGTGGATCTGGTCATTGATATGTGTTTCTGTTCCTAGAATTGGGTCTTGGGAGTGCCTATTAGCTTTATTTACAATTTTATTTTCTTTTTCTCGATAACTTTGAAGACCCCAGTAAAGAAATAAATGCACTACAGATTAGATCAAAAAGAACAAACAAATAGCCGATACACAAAGATTAACGGTTGGCATTTGAGAATTTTTAACAACTGAGTACTTCTCTTTCCTCTTTTTCTTTTTTCCCAGGCAAACATCATGCCTTTTCAACCTCTCCCAAATTGTGCTTGGTGGGGCAGGAATTTTCTTCAAGTATTTGTTCTCAAATACCACATTGAGTAAAGTATCTTTAACTTCTCTATTTATACATTATAAATCTTTCAAGCTCCAATATAAGTAATACAATACAGGTGCAATAGTAGTTGCATTTTTTGACCAATAAATAGGTCAGTTTTACATCAGTTTGGTAATTGGATCGGATCGGTTTACATAACAACCCAAAACCGAACCGAGGTGGTTGGTTCTTTGAAAATAAGAACCGGGACCAAACCAAGGTCTCTTTAAAACCAAACCAAACCAAACTGAACCGATCGATCAGGTCCGGCTCGGTTCTCGGTTCTACTGGGTCATATGTGTACCCCTAATGACGACTTGCCAAAGTTGTAAAACTCCACTAGAATTTCAATTTGATTTACCAAAGTCCACCTTCCAAAGACCATACAATTTGTCATTAATAAAAATGAATCCTTGAAGCCACTTCCAATCTATACATTCTCAATCACAATCTGCAACTGTAATCTTCTTTTTCTTTTTCTTTTTCTTTTTCCTTTTTTTTTTTTTTTTTTTTTTGGGGTGGTGACAGAACACACATTCACCCCAACCAAGAGTTCCAAGCTGCAGCTCACCCTTTTGAGGTGATAGGAGATACCACTCTAGCTACTAGCTTCTTGTTACCCTCTCATTAAAATCTAAGTTTCACATTCATCTGACTTATCGGTTCAGGACGACAATTTACAGAATTCATTGCAGTCATCAAGATAAGATATAATAGATTTCAACCCTTCCAGTATCTATACTCAGCCTTCCTGTTATGGACAGTCCTACATCAATGAGGTTTTGGAGACGTAGGTGAATGTTAATAAAAGCCTTTAGGGAAAATTTTAGGCGGACTCTCTTTGGTCAAGATGGAGTGAAGACAATAAAGACCATCTAGTAAATTGGGGAACTTCAAAGCCTGCCCAGCCTAGCCCGGTATTTAGGGCTTGGGATTGATATATAGGCTGGTAGGGCTGAGAAGGGATGAATTTTTTGGCCCGATTTTTCGGCTGGGCTCGGATTAAGATTTGTAGCCTAGCCAAACTATTATACATCTATTTTAATTTTTAAATATCAAATAAGCAATTAACTAGTAAAAGATAATAAAAAAAAAAAATAGTGGCATAAAAAACAAAGGTTCTATAGAATTCCCTTCCTCTATGCATATATTGAAAGACCCATCAAAGCACTCAACAATTGAGGGTGGCCAAGAGGAATCAAGATCTGGTGAAGCCACAAGCTAGTTGTATACTTAAAACCAAGTTTAAAGTTTCTGGAAAATCTGTGTAGAAAACAAAATGAGATCGTAAAATCCTGATGTTAAACTTCCAAATGCAAAGTGAACTTGGTAGCCACTACATAAATCAATTGGGATGTGTCATACTCAGTATTTCAAAGTGGCATAAAAAATTTATAACTAGTTCCTATAATAATCTTCACTGTATATATGATTCAGAAAGGAAAAGAATCAATACAAACCTTTCTCAATGACTTACAGACTGGACAATCCAGTCACATTGGCTAGGAGGGAAAACTCTAAAATCCCTTACTTCGAAGTCAGAAGCTTCTTTAATGCCCATGAAATCAATTCTTGGCAATCTTGAGTTTTTAACCCATCAAAGAGGAACACCCACAAGACCCAAATCCATTTTACATTATTGCTCTAAGTATAACATAAGTTGGTGGATAACTATAGTTGTGTGGATCAAAATCCACAAACTAGTATACAAGAATCTGAACTGCAATGAATGGATTTACCTTAAAGTTAAGTCACATAAAAAGTCATCATCTTTACCGGATTCATGATGTGGTAACAAGAGTGCAAAAACAATGAGTTAAGTTAAAAACACATCAACAGAACAAATCATTTCTTTAAAAGTCATAAAATAATAGAACCTATAGACAAAAGTACACATTTGAATAACGCTATTATCATTTAATAACGCTAAAGAAAAGCACACCAGCTGCCTTAATAAAAGCCCATTATATGGTATAATCTATGGGCTAAGTGGGCGAACCTGGCCTTGCGAGATCCTATTAGGGGGCCGGGCTTGCGATGGGTGGATTAGGCTCAATTCCAGGCCGGGCTCCGGCTGACACGTGTTTCTATGATATCCAGCCCAGCCAAGCTCATGTCCGCCCCTGTGTCAGTCTCAACAATGTGGTCTTTGGTAATAGAGCATTAAAAGAACAATCGTTATAAGGAAAAAAATATTAAAGAGCCAATTTTTGATGAACCTATGGCACGGTAATATAGGTTGGTTAATAATGCACATACGTGAGAATTATAGTTACTCTTTTTTCTTGATAAATGAGAATTAGTGTTACTCTTGAACACTTTTTTTCTATAAGCAAGTGTTACTCTTGAAGTTCACAATAAAGTCTTATTTTTTTCACTTCTTCCCACAATCTTCTTTGGTTTTCAAATCTTACCATCAATTTAAATTTTGAGTCCTCATCTCCCAATGACCTTATGATTATTTTTAATACTTCTATAATCTTGACAATCCCAACATCAATGAACTTGTTTTTCTCCTTCATCCCCTCAAGAGATTTCAATATTCCACCCTTCCCCTTTGTTCCCCAATAATCATTGTTGGCCCCTTAAAGTGAGTAAATTTTTTTTTCCCCAGAGTCTTCTTCCTATTCCTTATTAATTAAAAGGGTTGAATGTTCAATGCTATGCTTCTTACCTAACTAGATCTTATCGAATTCCTCTCCAAAAAGAGTTACACGAGTGGCAAGAGAAATGGAAGATGCAATTGGAACTATAGAGGAACAATGGCCAGATAGGTACCATAATCTACCATAATCCACCCAAAGAGTAGAAGGGTGCTTAGGTTTCTTTATAGGGCAGATGACAAATTTTGTAAATTAAAAGCGTCAGAAACCCTAGAATTCATTTGATATTCCAAAACACCCTTTAAGATTAAAATTGTTGACTGGTAATCATCCAAATCGAGATGGATATATGCGAGAATCTTCTAAAGAGAGGGATTCCATCTGATGTAGGATACTCTGAATACTCAAAATATGGCAGCTTTAAATGGTTTTATGGTAGGATAATGTTATATAGTTCTTGGATATAAGATTTTAAATAATAGAAGAAATGTTGTAGGGACTGTGAACAACCTGATCTCAAACTTCCAGCTTGTTGGATTTTCTGAGAATTTGTGCTTTAAGGGTCTGGGCAGCAACCAAACTTTGGGTTCTGGGGTTAAATCAAAGTCAACGGTAGGGGATGTAGGTTATTATGTGGAAGAGTTTTGAGGCTGAATTTTGGGCAGTTTTGGGACTGTGAATGGTACCCCAAGAATAGTACTTTTCACATTTGTTTGGCTGTTAGGGTTAGGTCTTGATTTAGGTTATTAATTTGGCTTGTTTGAAGGATGATTTTAGGGTTGAAAGCAGAGGCTTTAAGGCCTGTTCATAGAGTATAAAGTGCTGGAAATTGCTAGAAAGAATGAAAAGAAGAAGAATCTCAAGGGCTTACCCTCCCAAGGGCTAAGCAAATCACACAAAAACACACTCACAAATTGTCACGGCCTAAGATTCACATACAATATTATCTGCTTTGGGCCTTAGCTTGCAAGCTACAGGATCTATAGGGTACAATATTGTCCACTTTGGGCTTAGCCTGCAAGCCCCAGGCAATGTGGGATCACAGCACATAACCTTGGAGTCAGTCTACCACTGCCATAACTTGTCAGAATCTCATCCCCGCTCATGTGCAACCGACTAGAGCCTCACAATCTACCCCCCCAACGGCTCCCGTTAGGTTGGATCTGCACACTTCCAAGTAGGATTGGCTCTTATACCATTCTGTCATGGCCCAGATACACATGGTACAATATTGTCCATTTTGGGCATTGGCCCGTACGACTTTAAAACTGGTTGTACCAAATAGATGCAAGTACCTACATATATAGCACTACTCCTCTTCTTGCCCAGACATTGTGAGATAGCAGCACATGACCTCAAAGCCAGCCTGCAACCACCGTAGCCTTCTAAGATCTTGTCCCTGTCCACGTGCAACTTCCAAGGTATCACACAAATTCTCCAAAACTCAACTATTATTGCAAAAGAAGATTACGTAGGTATTTATAGGCTTGTCTATCCTATTCAAACAATGACTTGAACTTCAAAATACGAAACCCTAAACTTTTTTAATACTGAAACTACTCTAGACCTCAGAAACCTATTTATAATCACCCATTTAATAACTTGATCCAAAACACCATGGATCCATATTACAACCCAAATTCAGCAAATTCAAAAATTACCAAAATCCCCTCAGCTCCTAAAAACAGCAAAAACATGAATAAAAAAATAATATAGTAGCGGCATACTAGATTAGATTAAATGTAAATGAAGACGCTAAACGCTACCATAGACCCTTTCCTTTGGACCAAACTCAGCCTTCGTATCAGACTACCAAAGCCTACTATAGAAACGAATTTAGTCATTCAATAGATATGGCATCACCATCCCTAAGTAGCTCATGAAGTCAGAAGCAAGGGTTTTAACTAATCATGCTTTTCATTGCTGCCAGTTGCCGTAATAGCTATGGCAACTTTAATATGCTATGGAAAAAGTAGAGTAAGGGGCTACTTTGCATATTCCTTTTTCCCTAAAATCTTCATATCAATGTTCGGGGGGAAAGAATAAGAAGAACCAGGCAACATGCCACTTTCACTATATGTTTGGGCCAGCTAGAATTCATTTGCCAGCCTGATCCCAACCATTTAGTAACTTTTGGTTTCATTAATTAAGACATGAAGAATGATATAGAAGCCAATATTTCCAAACCTAATCTATCTACAATCATATAAATACTCAAATACATAAAAATGTTAACCTTGAGACAAAGTAAAAATCCATCCTTTAAATCTTGTCTTCAAATAACAGGTCTTTGACTTTCTTCCTTTTTTTTCCTTTTGGTGGTGGCGGGGAATTGTCACACTAGGGTGTTCCCCATACATTTAAAGTTCAATCTAATCCCTACAAATGCATGGGGTACAGCCCAAGGAGAATTGAATCTAAGACTTCCTAAGCCTTTTTTGTAGGCCACCTCATGTACCAAACAATGAATCTAGGAGTTCAAAGAGTTCTACAAAAGGAAAGGCATAAGATGTGGGGGGAAAAAAAGGGAAAAAGAAAAGAATATGAGGACGAGAAGAAGTTGGTGATTGTTCTGGTGATTATAGAGGGCTGAAATGGCATGATAAATGAGAATGAAAACACAAAATCATTGCAACGTTACTAGCATAATTCAAAGGAAGAAAAACCCTTCAATCTTTGTCTTCCTCTCTCCTCCATCCTCCATCTCCTTCTATTTCTCTCTTCGTCTCATTACAATCCAAGGTGACATCTTCGTGGTCCCTTGGCTTCCGATCAATATATCTTCTTATTTTATTTGCATAACTATGAAGGAGTTGAAAAAGAAAACAACACCATGAATTGCATGACGGTCTATGATGAGAAATACGATATAACTTCTCTTATGTTATCAAATTACTAATGTATCCTAATCAAGTGCTGAGCTCAGCCAAGCAAAGCTCGTTTGGTTGAGTTACGCTCATTTCATCAAGAAGTTCAAAATTTTAGATGAAATTCAGCTTGTCTACACTAATGAAGAAGCCACAAACAAAACAAGCCTGAATTGTTTATGAATAGCTTGGTTCATTTGAAGTTTTGTCAAGCCAGGGAACTCAATTTTCATAACAAAAAGAATAAAAGCTTGCATTATAAGGGGAGAAAAGGAAAGAAAAAATGAAAAAGGAGTAACAAAAACAGATGATGTAGTCCAACAGAGGAGCAAGAAAAAGTAAAGTTAAGGAAGTAACAAAAATTGAAAATTGCCTTGAAATTGAAACAAAGCATGATCTGGGGTCATATTTTCTATATTTGAATAGTCTTATTTTATGTGTATTTTAGATTAAGTCTGTTATGTATCAATTTTGGCAGAAAATTAGAGAAACTTATATCAATTTTAGAATCCTTGAAAAACTGAGGGAAATAATGATGAGCATAAGGGAGAGAAGGCGAATATTGCAGGTTGGATTGAAGACCTTTGATGTGATCGAGGACAGAGGCCAGAAGCTGAGATTCACCATCATCGAAAGGGATAGGGGTGTGCGGAGGTCAATGGGTTTACTATGTGACGAGCTCCAGTGGGCTTGTGGGTGTCTTGAAGAGGCTTCAAAGATCGTTTATGGTGGAAATTACTAGAGGAAGTGCATGAGAGTCAGTACGAAGTGGTGGTTCAAAGTTTAAGGAATGGGGATAACAACTTCATCAACGTCAAAATGCCGAGGAGGATAGAAACTTAGTGGTCTTCCTTCTGGCCATGAAAGGGGATGGAGGTTGGGTGGAGATGGCTAAAGTGCTTCTAGAGTTTGTGACCAGGTGTTGATACGTCCTATCCCCATAGAAAGCTTTGCACCAGGCACACATCATTTTCCCTTGCCCAGATGTTTAACTGTACTTATATGACGAGTTTGAGGGAGGGTTGTGATGTGGAGGTCGAGAAGGATTCTTATATAGGGGTGTTGGGTTTCTTGCATAGGTGTTTGGTGGGAAGATTTGGGGTGCTAAGGGGAACCACTCCCAAAGAAGAAGGATGTCCAGAAGTGGGTGGATCTGCGGCGGAAAGTGGCAACCGAACAGGTTCTCATTCTTAATGGCACCTTATTCTTTGTGTTCCAATCAAAAGAGGAGGCTACTTGTGTTGCAGGTCAGAGATGGATGTTTGGCGAGCTACCAATTTTTCTAGGGTAGGTATGGGTTTGAATTCTAGGGTACCTCTCAATCTCTGGAACAGGCAGTGCTCCGATTTATAGGAGATAGATTTGGGGTTTCCAGGCTGTCAGCGGATGGCGAAATGATCGTTTCTTCGATGGGCTTGTATCTTGGTTAAGGAGGATAGCAGGTCAGTTCCAGCAATAGTAATCATTGCATGGGAGGTATAAGCTTTGAGGTGCCTGTATGGGTGGAGTCAAAACTTTCAGTAGACTTCTTTAGAGCTAGAAAGGATCAGAGGTACGCTGTTAGAGGAGACGGGAGGAAGGAGACGGTGGCACGCAAGGTGAAAGTGAGTAAGGTGCATGGAAGTATGTGTGAATGGTTTTCTAGAAGAGGGGCACATGCACTTCAATCCCTTGGGGATTCAAATTTAAATGCTGTTTGGGGAACAACTAGCACAGGCAGAGGAGATGCAACGGGAATGGGCCACGCGTCAAGGTGGGCCCGAGAAGGGTGTGCAAAAATGGGGCCATTGTGTGGACCGAGATGTTTTGTTGCTAGGTCTTGGGTTGGAAAGGATGTGGGGTAGTTTGTGCAAAATAGGCTGCCCAATGCGGGTCGTGGGTTGCATTCTTTTAATTCCTACTCGCAGGGGCCTATGTGGATTAGCGGGCTTGGGCGGCTAAAAAGAAGCCCCTTGGGATATAAGCTTTGTTATCAGAACCGGACCAAACAGGCCGGTTCAACCGATTGAACCAGAACCCGAGGGTTGGCCGGTTCAAATCACATGTTTGGATTGGAAGACCAATAAACCAGTGCATAAGTTGTGAATAACAGGGGCATTTTCGTCCTTCGAGCACTCTAGTTTTAAATGTGAAAGCATGTGGGCCCCTTATGTTTCCTAAGATGCTTTCTTTTTGTTATAAATGACTACAAAGTGGGCCCCTATGTTCCCTATTTCAGATTCTAGTCTGCCTGCATCCCTCTTTAGGTGTGTTGTCAAAGTTTACATCAAAAGAATTGAGAATTAAGCCTTACAAGCTTCGAACGTGAGACCTGGCACGTACATTGAGTGTTGCCAAACCGTCACACTACAAATTTGGTCATGCTATATTTTAAATATAATATATAAGGTAAAAAACTTTATAAATAATAAAATACATTATATTTTATACTACCAGTTGAACCAATTGAACCGCGAACCAGTGTCTTCACCGGTTTGATATCCAATTCGGTTCTGATAACTATGACCCCAAAAGCTTTTAAAAGGGGGAGGAAGTGGAGAGGCAGATCTGGGGTTTCAATACATAAGGCTGTGGGTTATGGGAGTGCAGCCCAAAAGCCTTCTTCTTCTGGCATGCGGAGCAGTGGCAGAGATGGGGTGAGCGTAGAGGCATAAACCAACTAACAGTGGGGCCTTCCTTTGTCTTTGCTTAAGCAAAGAGATGTTGGGTGTCTGTATGACGATGGTGGAGAAGCTGTGGCGTCGGGACTAAGAGGCGAGGTAAGGGTCCCAACTGTTGTTCAAAGCATATCTGCTCCTCTTTTGAACCTGGAGATACAGTCTAGGGGGTGTGATAGAGTGGGCAACAAAGGTGAAGAAGGGGTGTGGAAGTCAGTTAGAGGAGTTTGTTGAAGATGGCACAAGGGTGAAAGGGAAGGGGTGGAAGGCAGTACAGATGGGGGCTCCATTGGGGCAGCTTCTGCAGGTGAGCCGTATGCAAGGGGGAATGGTTAGTTTCACTCTTAGGCAGGAGAGGCAGAGGAGATGTTGGGCAATTATCATTGTACCCGAAGCAGGTGGAGATTGCAAGGGGAGCGTGGAGGCTTGTGAGATGGGAGCTGCAGCTGTGTCTTTGAGCATGATTTGATAGGTGAGGATCCAATTTGTTGTAGCCTTGTAGCTGTCATGGAACCAGTGGAGGGGAAATCTGTTTTCTTAGCCCTTACGATGGGGAAGGACACTTCAAAGAAGCATCAATATCGTGTAATACAAAAAATAAACAATTAGGTAAGTACCATCAATGTGGATCCATATCATATGTATCCTGATATGTGTCCCATCTTAATTTATGGTACAAAGACAACAGTACACCAAACATGGAATACAAGATACATAAGATATGTGTTGCTTTCTTTTACCATCTTCATACCCAAAAATTCAAAAAAATAGATAAATAGATAATGAAAAAGGAACTCCTCTACAGTAATTAGAATCAAACACCATTTAGTTATGCCCTATATGTTAGTGGGAGCCAATTCTAAAAGTTAAAATTCACAAGATATGAAATCAACATGTGATGGTTGGACATTGCATACAGGTATCAAAATGTGATGGTTGCACTTATATGTTGTACAATAATAAAGAAAAATACATTTCGAACTATTGAAACTGTAGTTTTATCTATCTAGTAACTCAACGGAAAATTTTACAAATTTTATTATACTACAAAGTCTTGTCTGCACTTTATTAATATAGCAACATAGTGGAAAGTAATATATCTCACAAATACTTTTAAGTGATTTTTTTTTTTTTTGGGTACAAGGTGTCCAAACCTTCAACCGACTACTCCCTCGTGCTCGTACAGGGCTACCGTCCACACAAACCATGTAAATTTTATGCATTGCATGAATTCTGGCCACAAGGGGAAGGAGGTGTGGGAGGGATCGAACTTGGAACCTCGTTCATGAGGATCAACTGACCACTGGGCTACCCCTCGTGGTGAGTCCTGTAAGTTTCAACGTTAAATCTTAAGGACTTAATATGTAACACTTATTTTGGTAAGTTCATGAAATTACTTCCCTTGAACTTTATTTCCCATTTCACTAGATATTTCTGTTTATTATTTACCATATTTCTCTTTAAAACAAAAATGCATTTTACAATACAATACACAATAATATAATACAATAAGGATACAAAAATAACAAAATTCAATTAATGAGACAGGATACAATTTGACAACTATGAGGTTATTTTCAAGAAGTCATTCTAGCAGTTGGCTGCTAACTCAAGCACACACAAATATATATCCTGAAAGTCTATAAACTAGTGTATTAGCTTAGGAGGTTTAAGAATACTCTAGGATTGTTCAACGTGATTGTGAGAAGACAACTTGCGTGTTTCAAAGCTCAATGACAGTCATATTTCCTGAATGATGCATAAAAATGGTCATCCTAGAAATCCGACATTAATTTGAATCAGAATGATAAATATCAATCCTAGTGATGGTTAAGTAACCATCATGCATTAATTTCAAAAAAATCCTCATTCATTAACAGAAACCAGCCATGTCAATATTCTTGGGATTCCTAACACCTTATGAGAGGTACCATGATTTCTTGATTTCTAAATGAGCAACTAGTCACATGAGACTTGTAATGAATCATGAAGAAATTTATTAGCAAGCTGAAGTACGAGTGCAATGCACACTCCTATTGTAGTGAGCCCAAAACTAATGCAATGCAGTAGCATAGGGCTCTAGTTTTAGAGCTGAAATAAACAGTCTACGTGGGTAAAAAGGTATTAAAATGCATAAGCTCTTAGGGTGCATATGTAGTAACAAAAAAGTAGCATTCTGGGGGCAATTGAGTAAAGACAAAAGCAGAATTGGGGCAATCCAGGGGCTGCAAACAGTACCTCAGGAACGGTATGTAGGGCTCATTTGTAGTTTTATCTGATCAGGGTTGAATGGTTAAGAAAAGAAAGGCGCACTTAGACTTGAAAACTATGATGTTGGAAGGCCGAAAAAACAAATTATGTAGATCCTACTCTTGAGTTTAAAGGCTTTAAAATACATAAAATGAAGAAAAAGAAAAAAAAAAAAAACTAAGGATCACACCTAGGGCTATAATTGCATTTCACAATCACAGGCAACTTCAAAAGCTTCATAAAATTACCTAAAACAAACTCTCCATTCAATTTAAAGATTTACAACTAATACTTGTACTCCTAAAGTAGAAATTAAAAGTAAACTAGATTTTTTAATTCTAAAACCCATCCAAACCCAAATAAGACCAATAAATAAAAAACAATTTCATAAATGGAACCCAAAGTAATTACCCAACTCCTCACATTAACTAATTATATCAATTGGTACAATGAAAAATGACCAATATACCATTTTAATAACTCTAACAAGTGCTTTCAAAAATAAATATTACTTTTCTTCCCCTATTTTTGTTTAAATTTCAAGAATAACCAAGATACTTAGTCCATATTTTACAATTTCTCAACTCATTAAAAACCTTTACATCCTTACCCTTCCTCTTAAACTACTTTATTTTATAAGTACCCAGCCTTGACACTTTTGCAATGTCCCTGTATCCTAAGTTTTGAAGGCCAGGAGAAGCTAACACTTAGACACACCATCGTGTTCAACACATGCACCCGAGTACATCTAACATAACTCCCATATTGGTAGAAGTTTGAATTTCATGAGATGTATGTTTGAATTAATTGTTCTTAGAAATGTATTAGCTGCATTATTGTCTATTAGAAGGTCAAGGGGTGAAAAGAATAAAAATGCATAAGATCTGACCCATACCTCGCATGAGAAGAAGGCTAGTTGTAACAGCAACTCCCCCTGCCACAAATGGGTGTTCTCTTGCACTTATCAACTCACCTATAAAAGGAGTTAGAACAACGAGAAAATAAATTAAAAATCCCAAACAATACATTACTAAAAATCAACTCATATGCCTAAAAATTTTGGCCAAGCAAGCCATGCCTTTGAAGAAGAAAAGGAGAAAAAAACACACATTGGCAGTGTCATATACAAGGCAATGGGGTCAACGGATCCCATCAACTTTAAAAGAATTAATTTTTAGTCTTTGTTTAAAATAATTTGATGAAAATTTGCAGTCCTTGTCTAAAACATTGACCGCATCGATTCAACAAAAAAAGTAAGAGCTCGCGAGCTAAAAAAAGGACAATGAAAACTCCAACTCTTCAAGGGCGGATTTACCATAATGGGCACGCGGATTTACTATAATGGGCATGCACAATAAGATCACTGTTTATTATTTTTCTCAACATCACTTATCATTGTCTACCCCAAACATAACACGCATGATCTTATTGTGTATAAAATAAATTTAACTCATGGTCTTATAATAAAATAATATTTTATTACATATGATAAGGGACACTAACTTTGTGAGCAGGACAAGTTACATATAAATTAGGCACGTTGTGGTCGTTCAAATTTTAAATATGAGTGGACATTTAAATTCAAGTGTGCAAGAAAAAATTATTTAATGTGACATAATAATTGAAAAATGAACTGAGTTTAATTTGAATAGTAATAGCATGCACTAATATAACATATATGAGTATAAGATTGGGTTTTCAAGGTAAGTGATTTCTTGAAATACCAGCACTTCCATTGTTTTTAAAAATTCCCATTTGCTTGTGACATTAGTATTGATTTTACCAGTCGCGACTATAACAATAGAAAGTATTTTCTCAATAATGAAATACATAAAGAATCGATTGTGTAACCAAAAATGGGAGATTAGTGGATAAATGATTGTTTGAAAGCATACATTGAAAATGACATTTGATAGTAGAGATAATGATGTTGTTATATTACGATTCTAAAACATGAAATCCAATTGTAAAATCTTAATAGCAACAATGTATTAAGATTTTCTTTTATATATGATTATCTTCTATTAGTGTTTATATTTTTGTATCATCCCATCAATACAAATTTCTGAAGCTGCCATTGAAAACACAAATATAGTGAGTTCATGGGTGTGTTTACTACTAATTCCAAGTTATAGAAGTTACCTTTAACCTTGTTGAAGAAAGCATCTTCAAAAGTTCTATAATGGGATTTAATTTGTGGTATAAAATCCTGCAAGACAACTTTTAGAACAGGTTTGAGCAGCAAGGAGGACAAAAGGAAAAAGGCAAAATAAGCAGTGTAGAAGAAGAACGAAAGAAAAGAAAGAGTAATATTTCACCACTTTTTCTATTAATTATCCAAAAAGAAGAGTAAGCATTGTACCATAATCATCAAGAAAAGCAATGGATCAAACCACTCTCTTAGAATTTTTAATCTATTTTCACCAACATCTTTTATCTAAACTATATATTAGCATATATGACATGGCACATATTGCTCATCATGTAAACCAAGATAGCATCCAAAAAATATATTCTCAAGGATCTAGATCCCCATCATTTGCACGCTTATGAGCACTATAGTACTCATGTTACATACTTCATCGTGTTTGTCAAACCAACCGTACCGGTAAAGGACATGGGGAATAATCGTAAATTATAATAGTTGGTCATCAAAGTTGTGACTTTCTTCTATTTGCTAAATGTGGGTACATGACAGCTACTTTGACACATACCGTTGCCATGCCATCAAGAGCCTCCATATCGCCAACCATTACATGGTACATGATGACCTTCGATACGAGAACATACATACCTCCACCTCTTGCTCCCTCCATAACTAAGCCATATCGGTCCGAAGTATTAGACCAAAGCACAAGGTGCGTCAGCCTCAGAGATAGACACTAGAGGCCATAGTGAGGCACTTCATACAATCGTGGCATTCTTGGCTCAACACAAGCATATGGCCTATTACCTTGGCCTCCCATTGTACACCCCATCCATTAATTCCTATCTACCTAGGCCTAGGAAAGTTTATGCGCTGGATCCTTGATTGTGGTGTGGAATCCACATGATTGCTATGACCCACTAGTTTTGGATAATTGCTCCCTTATGCTTGTTTGGGTGTTTGAAGAGGGAGAGGAATTCCTATCTTTTGAAGGCAAGGAAAGCTTCATTCTAAACCTTAAGGGTAATATGCTTATTTCAATATTTTTTAGCATGAAGGAGGAGTGCACTTCTTCTCTTTTTCTTTTGTTGATTTTTTGGAGGACCTATATATCTCTATAGATAACTAGATATATAGGGATAGCTTTGAGTGTATAGTCCTAAGGTTACCTAAACTTCTTCATTTAGAATCTTTACAAGTGAAATACAACAGCATGGAAAATTACCCAAAGACATTACCTTGGTGTGATGGAATCCATGTTCAACAACACATAGCTAACTCGATGGTAACCAGGGTGGCCATCAGCCCGGTGGCCCACCGGGCTCACCCAACCTAGCCCAAAATTTTTAGGGCTTGGGCAAGGTTTTTAGGCCAGTAAACCAGGCTATGTAAGATTTTAAGGCCTGTTGAATTACCGGCCAGGCTTCACCCGGCGTGGCCTAAGACATGCATATAATATTTAGTTTTATTATTAAATAAAGAAATAAATATTGAATGGCTTCAAGGAGAATAGTTGTAAGGGTTTGAATCTTAGACATTTCAATTGGGAAGAAGAATTGTTGTCGCACATGATCCAACTAAGAAGCAATTTATGCTCGATTTGTACAATTTTTTATTTATCTAATAATTGTGGGCTTCTTGGGTGGGTTCAAGCCTTATGGTATTTCTTGAAGCAGGGTCTTGGGAAGAAAAAGCTAGGAATTTTTTTCCTTTTTATAGTTTTTTCAAAGGTACCCATAACAAGCCTAGGCAAGTCAGTATAGAAAATCCATTAAACTAGTAATTTTACATATTTATGTTCTTAATAAGAGTCTTATGGGTATTACCAAGAAGTAATCGTAAACCTTTCATCAACAACTACAATGACAATCAAAATCACATCATAACACCAAAGTAAAGACCATGCCAATCACACCGCAAGAACACAATCACGGTATTCATGTAATCTTGTACATACAATTACTCAGGGATACAACAATTTTCAATTGACACCCAACGGGTCCATATTCCAGAAGATGATGATAGCTGTAAAAAACAATATTCTTCTAGAAATTTTAACATAAAACATATTATCAAGAATTGAGGCCCACATAAAACTCACATCAAGAATAAGAGAAGAACAAAAGCACCAGGGAGACAAAGTAAGGCTAGGAAAAATGTCGGGATGGCATGGCACTATTGCAAAAGGAAAGAGAGAAATCAAAGCAAAGGAAAAAAACAGCAAAGTACCTGCAAGGCGTGAATATGGGTGGACGAGTTGTGCTGGAGAGAACGGGCGGAGCGAATCGCCGAGTCAGTGGACTGGACGACAGTCCGTGGTAGATCCTCTGAGATGTACGAATGCCATGATTTCTGCTGCTGCGGCAGCGGCTGCGGCTGCTTCGACGTTTCGTCTTCGGCTTTTGGAAAACCAGACGCCTCCCCCATTTTCCTCTCACTGGCCGTGTCTGCGATCGTTTCTCCTCATTTTGTTATTATATTCCAATTCTCAACTTTTATGATTTTTTTTTTTTTAATTTTTTGCTACCTGTTTCTAGGTCTTGCTCTAACTAGTCAGATCGTACAGCCGTGCACAGTGATAGCAAAATAAGGGAAGTTTCCCTGACACATAATATTTACCATCTTAATTCCATAATTGCCTAGTGTTTGAACTTTATGGCCCTGGTTAAGTTCATCGCTAATTGAATTGGTATTTATATTAAAAATGTCAATTAGATTAGCGATTTTAAGAATATGCGAAACTGTATTTATATTGAGCAAAAAATCACCAATTAAATTAGCGGTTTTAATAAAATCGTCAATTCAATTAGTGTTTTTATTAACTATATACGTCTCGTTCAGTGATTCATGCCTATATTGCCACTCTCGCTCTCTCTCACACCTCTCTCTCTCTCTCTCTCTCTCTCTCTCTCTCTCACGCTTCACTCTCTGTTCTCTCTCTCATGTTCAGCTTGCTTCGCTAGTCTGTCTCTCGTGTTCAACCTTGCTCTCACGAAATTCACAAAGGTCAATGTATGTATATTACTGTTATATTCACGAAGTTCACGAGCCCTTTTAATGCATTTATCATCAATGTATATATATTATTGTTGTTTACTCAGTTATCAATGGTTTCAAAATTTATTGGGGGTAGAAATAAATAATTGGAACCTATCTACAAAAGATAATGTAACATTTGTTTGATAAATAAAATCTGAACAATTTGAGAAACTTGCTTTGGATAAGGAGAAGAATGCTTAGATCAGTTTTCCTTTAAAAGAAAAAACAACAATATAATCTGTATCAGCGGAGAAATCATATTAGTATTGTAGTATCCTAATAATAGTTTCCTCACCAAAAGAAGAAAAACATGAGAGAGAGAGAGAGAGAGAGAGGATTTGTGTTTCTTGGTCAGAAATATTTAAATTTATAATGATTGGTGAGAAATTCAATATCACAAGATATTTTATGGTGATCGTTCAATATGAACTTTTACAAATCCATCTCCTCTTTACACACTGTCTACTTTGAAAGCCTCAATCAACTAATTGAGCAAATCTCTAAGTTGACAGTTAAAATAATATATTGGTTGCTCCCAGAAAATTCTAAATAAAATAATCACTTTAATCAGCATGCCTATTGAAAGTTATGGGTAGACTCTCACATGACATTAAGTCTTAAATTGTGTACACATATTTAAATAATATTTTAAACTGATAGCTTACTCACACAGTTGAATAAATTTCAAGAAGATTAGCATAAGTTAAAAGTTAAAAGGAAAAGGAAAAGGGGGAGAAGTTAAAAGTTACGAGACATTCGCGTTTGGAAAATTTATGTTTGAATAAGTTAGAAGTTATGTAATGCTATTCAAATTAGTGCAATTTAAAAAAAAAAAACTTTTACACATTAATTTATTACAGTAGCAGTGAAAAAGAAAACCTATCCTCTTCAAAAATTTAGGCAAATTACACATACCAAAATGTTCAAATATCTCCATGTTCGTACCTCCTCCAAACTTTAAAAAATTGAAATGAGTTTGTTTGCCCAACCCTCTAGTTTATAATAGTTGCACTATAGAGCATATATACACAACATACTTACCTTTGCAACTAAGAATGATTAGCCTATAATGCTTAGGAAAAATTTAAAGAAACAAAATGACTTTAGAAGAAGGAAAAAATATACAAACAAATAAACAAAAAGCAAAATTACAAATCATGGTCAGTGGTCACGCTCGTACCCAAAAAATCAAAATATATATCCATATATTTATTTGGGTTCGTCAGCCAGTTCTTTATTTCTCAAAATTTCTCCCATTTGAATATTGTTATTATTTGTTTGATGGTAAGCACAAGTAAGTAATGACGACAATGGTACTGTTTTATTGGGGGGGAAGATAGTACGAGATCGCCGAGAAGGGATAGCCTATGATGTAGAGGCTAGTGGATGTTATAATATAGAATTGGGGACATCACTTGGTGGGTTACGAGACATGATCATTCCTAAGATGAATGCGTATGGAGAACATGTAAACATAAAGTTCATATGTAGATACCCTATTAGACGAATGGGGAAGTATAGATATATAAGAAGTTGTCGGTCAAGGATGATGAGACATTGCAAACTGTGTTAAATCTCCCTTTGAGATATCCTGACATGTATTGTGTTGAAACGTACATTGAGAAAGACATATCCACAATGACCACCAGTCACAGTCGTCCTGATTTTAATTGGGGAGATCTCCAGTCCTACGATGAAATCTTAGCAGGGAGAAGTGATGCATTGGCCTTGGGGACATTTACTACAATGCTTACAGTTGGGCAGAGTAGTCGAAGCGCAATCGGAGAGGCTGCACCAGGGCAACCGATGTCTAACTTGTTCACCCCATACAATGATTACTCACAGGGTCCGAGTAATATTGAACAATTGCATGACTTTGACAGTCCACCCACATATCACCCACAACATGCTTCGGGTCAAGGGGGTGCGTAGAACAAGTGAACCGATCAATCAGAGGAAGATGTAGATATTGTTCAATCCGATCAATCAGAGGAAGATGTTGATGTTTTACTGAAAAATGATGAAAATGATGACTCTAATGATGATGGGCAAGAACAAGTGAACCTTCCTGAATTGAATGACAATCCGGTGCCCTTTTTCACGAACCTGGATGGGGTAGATGATTCCGCAGCTGGTCGAGACTTATACCATCGCGATCCAACATGGTCAAATGCTAATCTAGAGTTTACAAAAGGGACGATTTTCAGAGATAAGAATGTAGTGATCCATGCATGTAATTGGTATCATGTGAAGAAGAACAAACATTATTATATTGTAAAAACAAATAAAAAGGTTTGGAGCACTAGGTGCAGTCACGATTGCCCATGGAAATTGCATGTCTGTTTAAAGAAGAAGCATACTTTGTTTGAAATCACGCAATACCGTGGGCCTCATACTTGTTTACATGGGATGGAGAGTTTGGATCACCGCAATCTTAATTCAACATTCATTGCACATGTGATTAAGACACAAGTTGCGATAAGTTCCTATAAATTATAACTTAAAAGTAAGATGTTTGGATATTATGCAGTAATGCTCATATGAATATAAAGCTTGAATATTTATTTTGTTGTGGTGTACAGGAAGACCCTGGATGGAAGATAGCTTCCATAATCGAGAGTGTAAAAACTAGTGTTGGTTTCACAGTCTTATACAAAAAAGCTTGGCTTGGAAGAACAAAGGCCATTGCGATGGTTTTCAGGGATTGGGATGAGTCCTATGAAAAGTTACCAAGGTACATGAGAACGTTGCAGTTCAGGAACCCGGGCACAGCAGTGGTATTGGAAACATGTGACATTGGAAGGTCTGCTAACATCGCGCTTGACAGAATTTTCTAGGCATTCCAGCCATGCATTGAAGGTTTCAACCATTGCCCTTCAGTGATTTGTATCGATGGTACCCACCTTTATGGGAAATATACAGGAGTGTTGTTGATTGTTGTGGCCAAAATTGTTGCCAACAATGTTTTCCCTCTAGCTTTCGCAGTAGTTGAATCGGAAAACTATCGTGATTAGTCATGGTTTATCTACCATGTCAGACATCTTATTGTGCCAGGGAAAGAGGGAATCACATTGATTTCTGATCGGCATGCAGCCATATTGAGTGCAGTAAAAGATTATTGGGAAAGTCCACGAGACGGGCAACCAGTTGGAGTCCATCGATATTACCTTAGGCACTTTAAAAGTAATTACCAAAAAAAGTTCAACAATACTAAAGTTAAGGATCTTATATGGAAAGCTGGAACTGCCCGTCAGGTACGCAAGTTCGATGAGGCAATGGATGAGATTAAAAATTTACAAACGGAGTTGGTGGCAAAAGCATTTTGTGACTTGTGCAACGAGGACCCGAAGAAGTGGATATTGGCACATGACGGAGGTTATTATTGGGGAGTTATAACCACCAACGATTCAGAGTGCTATAATAATGTCCTAAGATGTGCACGAGACTTGCCCATAACTGCATGTGTTCAGGTTACTTTCTACAGTTTGGTGGCAACTTTCACCAAGAAATGAGTACAAATTCATCGTGCCGCAGAGAAGGGGTTGAGGTACACATTGAAAGTGCAAAAGAAGATAGCATCTTATCAAGCTCGATCGGCAATGCATCGCGTTAATGTCTTTAATTGGTAATGTCACAAAATTTATACAGTGTTTTTAATTCACACCGTTTATTGATAGATTTTTAGAAGTCTGAATATCTATTACAACTATGAAGTGATTATATTCCAAATGCAGGGCTCAGGGTTCCGCTGAGGTTATTACAAACCCAGTAGGCATGAAAGGAAATAACAGACATCCGGTGACTTTGAATCTCCCATCGTGTGACTGTGGAAAATGGGTCATCTACCATTATCCTAACATGCCGGAGCGAAAAGGATTATTTGGGGCATCGTGTAGTCATTCGGCTCGAAGCGGCGACACAGATCAAAACCAATCCTCACCCATCCATATGGTGAATACATACATGGACCCAGTCGGTAACAAATGGTATGGCCGAAAGCGTTGTTTTCTTAACAAACCAATCCTAATGTATGATACGATGGGTCCAGTCAGCCACATCTTCATCGGCGATCCGTCCTTACGTCCACCCCGCGGGGTGACTGATTCCCAATGCATAAGGTCGCCGTAGGAAGACTTGTTCGATAAACGGTGTAAACAAGAGATGTATTGCTGATGGCATGGCCTTTGTGTCCCAAAGGCCCATTCAGCCAAGTTGTTCAACAGACGATCAGCTAACAGTAAGGTCATATTTGGCATTCCGGAACTTATAAACATGGTCCATTTTGAAAGTTATGAAAAGTTTCAGAATTCTGGAACTTATGTTTTTGGAGTTATGCCAACTCGGCCATTGGGGTACCGAAATGGCGAGAAAGGCTCCGGGGAGCACAAAACTTGGCGAGAGGCACCGGTGTGACACGAGTGACATGTGAGAGTTGACGGCACGTCAAATGGTTTCCTAGTTTGGAAGTTATGCAAAGTTTTGAAATTCTGGAACTTATGTTTTTGGAGTTATGCTAACTCGGCCATTGGGGTACCGAAATGGCGAGAAAGGCTTCGGGGAGAGCGAAACTTGGCGAGAGGCACCGGTGTGACACTAGTGACGTGTGGGAGTTGACGGCATGTCAAACGGTTTCCCGGTTTAGAAGTTATGCAAAGTTTCAAAATTTTGAAACTTATATTTTCGGAGTTATGCCAACTCGGCCATTGGGGTACCGAAATGGCGAAAAAGGCTCCAGGGAGAGCGAAACTTGGTAAGAGGCACTGGTATGACACGAGTGACGTGTGGGAGTTAACGACACGTCAAACGGTTTCCCGGTTTGGAAGTTATGCAAAGTTTTGGAATTCCGAAACTTATGTTTTCGGAGTTATGCCAACTCGGCCATTGGGATACTAAAATGGCGAGAAAGGCTCCGGGGAGCGTGAAACTTCATGAGAGGCACCGGTGTGACATAAGTGATGTGTGGGAGTTGACGGCACGTCAAACGGATTCTTAGTTTGGAAGTTATAGGTTTTGAATTAGCTGGGGGAATTGCTGATATGGTTGCTAATATGAGATCATTAAAATCGCCAATTTGATTGGAAGTTTTTAGCTTAGTATAAATACGGTTTCGCATACCCTTAAAATCGCTAATCGAATTAGCGTTTTTAATAAAAACACCAATTCAATTAGCGATGAACTCGCCCTGGGGTATAAAGTTCAAACACTAGGCATTTGTGGAATTAAGTTTGTAAATACTGTGTGTCAGGGAAACTTCTCTCAAAATAACATGACATATTAGACTCTCGTCTTTATTGAAACGAGTGTTGGGTGATACTAATAGTATGTGCCGTTTATATATATATATATATATATTTATTATATATATATTATTAAAATATAATTATTATGATTATTTTTTAGTTTTGTAATTTTATTTCTTACTTTGTTTGTGATATATTTAAAATATTTAAAAATATTACTAACATAAAGGAAGTGGGCACGGGTGTGGCGTGGAGAGAGATTAAACATAGAAGCACAAGAAAGATATGGAGGGAGAGGTTACCATGGGGGGGGAGAATGAGATAAGAGTCCCCCGACCCATCCAAATTTGTCTCGTTGTCATCCTAACCGTGCAGGGCAAGGAGGCATGAAAGATGACTTGGCAGAAGCGGCATGAGAATAGATCAAAATTTCGTACCATTGTCCGTTGGTACAGCTTAAATTTAACTTTTTTTATTTTACTTTTTTTTTTTGCTTTTATAAGATAAAATAAATTTAAAAAAATAAAAACAAAAAAGCTATAAAAAAAACTGAAAAAGCTACACCAAATAGACACTAATCACTCTTGTAGTTACGGTTTTTCTCTCTTTCCATTCTATCCTCACCCTATACTAGGTTAATAGCAATGTTTGATTATTTTATTAAGTTTGCATTTGGAACACCGGTTTCAAAAACTATTTTTGACGCTAGTAAATTGGTACTGAAACCTATTTTAACAAAAATAATTGAAAACAACCTACTTTTACATAATAAAGAAATTTTTTGAGTTTTTGAAACACATCACATTTCAATATGAAATGAAAATGATGGCGCTTTTGAAATTCTCATTTTTTTCTTCAAAGTTTTGAAAACAAAAAAAAAACAGAAATAAAAAACTATACCAAACTTGGTTTTTCACCTAACATAGTCTAACTGAAAAATTAGGCTTCAAAATTCCCTTCTAGTTTGAACTGATATGCAAAATTGATAAACACGCATTACTTTTTTTTTAAAAAAAAAGATAGGAGAAGGCAAAGGGTCTGCTACAATAGTTTAGACACTAGAAAAGCTAAAGAACTTGGAACATCTTCCATCCAGACCTTTTTGCTTTCAATCTCAACAGCTATTATGGCCAAGAAATGAACAATGCGATGTTCTTGACATGAAATGTGAGAGATATAGAAATTACGAAAGCCTTTGAATATATTTTGGATGACGAAATGGACCATTGTCGCGCCCAGATTTTTCGCACTCGAGGAATACACACATAAGCGAGAAAAACACTGTATTCTCTAGTTAGAATTTACCCTCATAGAAGAATGAGTGCGACTAGGTTTAAATTAAAAATAGATTTAAATAAAGGGCTTTTAGAAAAGATTTGGAGTCGCCATCTAACTTGATTAAGGTGAGTTAGGTCACCTAAAAACTAAACATAATCCGAAAACTACACTTAGGTTCTTGGAAAACGATTTTGAAAATATCTCCTCAAGAGAGGGTTTTTAAGAAAACAAGTTGTTTGGCAACCTTTAGAAAATACGTAAGCCCTTTTTTGAAAATAACTCCGTTTCGGTCTTTCGAAAACAGTGATCTAGGTTTGGAGGTTAGTTACATGTAGGGAAGACGCACTAAACCATCACCCTACCCAACTCTTTCGGTACCTACATGACAATCTACCCTAGATTCACCTATGAGAATCTTCAACTAACTAATGACCAATCCTATCCACTTTGAAAAAGAATGTTTAAAAAGAAATGATGCATGATATACAAGATGCAAGAGGAAGGTTTGATTTGAAAATAGATTTTGAAAAGAAATTGATTTGTTTTTAGAAAGAGATTTGAAAAGATTGAAATTGGAAAGTTTTGGAAATTGGAAATAGAGATTTGGAAATAGAAACTTGGAATTGAAAATTTGAAAATAGATTGGAGACTTGGAAAGATTTTGTGGAAATAGAAACTTGAAAAATGTTGTGACCGCACCCGTGAGGGTTGCCTACGTATCCTTTTGGAGAAATTAGGTTAGTCGTAGTTCGGATAAGAGTCCGATTGAAAATAGAAGAGTTGATTTGGAAAAGAGTTGGAGTTGGAATTCGAATTGGAATTGGAAGAATATGAAATTCGGACTTTGATTGGAAGATTTGAAAAGATTGGTTTTGAAAGACCTAGACTTAGGAACTTAGAAAAAAAAGATTGGACTTGACTTGGAAAGATAGAACTTGAAAGAAAGATTTGGACTTGTTTTGGAAAGATTGAGGTTTAAGAAACCTAGACTTCAGAAAGATAGGATTTAGAAAGGACTTGAGATTAAGAAAGATTTGACTCGAATGTTGGACTTGGAAGATTAGGGAAGTTGGAATTTAGAAAAGATTCGAATTAGGGAAGTTTCAAAATAGGAAAGTGTAATTTTAGGAAAATTCCGTTTTAGGAAAGTTTCATTTTAGAAAAGTTTTGGAAAGTTTCAACTTAGGAAAGTTTTGAATTAAGAAAGTTTTATTTTAAGAAAGGTTTTGAAATAGAAAAGTGTTGAATTTAGAAATGTTTTGAATTAGAAAAAGTTTAATTTAAGAAAGGTTTAGAATTTGGAAAGTTCAACTTAAGAAAGTTTTGAATTTGGAAAGCTTACAATTTTAGAAAGATTTGAATTTAGAAAGCTTTAGAATTTTTGGAAGATTCAAAGTTTGAGTTTGCGAAAGATTTGAAAATCTAGATTTAGGAGTTAAAGTTTGGAAAGGATGTGGAATTAAGAAAGGTTAGAATGAGGAAAGGTTTAGACTTTGAAAGATTTGAAGTTTAGGAAAGTTTAGAACTTAGAAAATTTTGGAGTTTGAAAGTTTCAAATTTAGAAAGTTTAGGATTTAGAAAGCTTTAAAGTTTGAGTTTTAGAAAATTTTGAGATTAGGAAAGGTTTGAGTTTAGGAAAGATTTGAAAACTTAGATTTGGAAAGTTAAGATTTGAAAATGGATAGAATTAGGAAAGGGTTGAATTAGGAAAGATATGGAAGTTGAGTTTTAAAATTTAAGAAAGATTTTTATGTTCAAGTTTTGAAAACTTAAAATTTAGGAAAGTAGAAGATTAGGAAGGAGTTGAATTAGGAAATATTTGGATTTTGTTTCTAAGAAGAAGTGTTTTGATTTTGTTTTAAAAAATGGAGGATTGGATCTAGTTTCCTAAACGGGAAGATTGGATTTGGCTTCTTAAAGGGAAGATTTGATTTGACAAGGATTTGGAAGAGGAAGTTTTAGAAACCCTAGATTTGGAAGACTATAGTTTTGACGTAGAAAATAGGTTTTGGAAATATGTATAGTTTTGATGTAGGAAACAAGAGATTTTGGAAACCTAAGTTTTAAAGTAAGTTTGAAAACCATGTTTTTGGAAAGAAAATTAGGGTCTCCTAATCGTGGGTTCTAGGGTTTGACTTGGGCTCTAAGGAAAGAGATTTTTGGAAAGTGTGTTTTTTAGAAGAAAATCCTAGAGAGGAGTTTCTAGAAGATGAGTTTTAAAAAGAGAGCTTTTGGAAAGAGATTTTGGAAGAAGCTTTTTGGAAAGGGTTTTTAGGAAAGTGAATTTTGAGGAAGGCATTTTCTAGGAAAGAAACCTAGGGAGTTTTTTTTTTAGGAAAGGAGTTTAAAAATAGATTTTTGAAGAAAGCTTTTGAAAACAATTTTGGGATGAAGAGTTTTTTGGAAAGCATGTTGAAAGAGAGATTTTGAAAATAGAGTTTTTTGGAAAGTATGAAAACGTCTTACTTTCCTAAAGCGATCCTAACCATAAAAAGGCTAGAAACCACTTTAAGAAAGTGGTTTTGAAAACAACAAGGAGTTGAAAATATGGACCATGTTGGTCACTTTAAATATAGCACTTTCCTAAAGTAACCCTAGCCATGGAAAGGCTAGAATCACCTTAGGATTGTGACTTTGAAAAGAAGTTTTGAAAAAGAAGATTTTGAAACAATTTTGAAAACGATTTTGAAAACGACTTTTGGAAGAATGCAAGAATCATGATATGCACAATGAAAATTTGGGGTCGTGAACATACAAGGTTAAAGGCTTCACCACATAATCAAAGGGGCCGAACCCACGTGGTCTCCAGTTAGACTAAAAGAAAGCCCCCGACACGGTGACCCTCCAATAGTCCAATCCTACACATGGACTGGAAATCCCCTTATTTCAAGCATGCAAAGAAAGTGGGGGAAAGAGATGGGGGATTAAAATAGAGAAAACCCAAGTGGGTTAGGAAAGAGTAGAGAGAGGGGGGAAAGTGCGAAAATTTAAATAAGAAAGCCTACCTTGTCTTATTTATTTCACTTTGCTTTGCGCTCCTTGCTTTCTTGTTTTTTCTTCGATCTTCGCTTCAGTCTTCGAGAGCTTTGTCTTGGTCTTCGAGAGCTTCGAGTTGCAGCGATCGAAGTCTTCGATGGAGGGTTGGAGGCTAGTGTATAAGTGTATAGGAGTGTGTATGAGTGTACAGGAGGCTAGGGTTTGGTGTATGGTGACTAGGGTTTGAAAAACCTAGAGAAACTAAGGTTTTGGGAGTGTACGAGCTTTGTATATCGAATATTAGGGTTTCTAGACTGAGTTTGCGGACTTCCTTCACGCTGGAGGAGGCTCTGTATTTATAGACGTGGGATAGACTTGGTGCTTGTTGCAGTGGCGCCAGGGCAAAATTCCTCTTAGCGCCACTAAGAGTGGCGCCAGCCAGTTAGGAAAGTTTTAAGGTCGGCAAACAACGTATCTTGGGAAGATTTGGGCTCTTATACTAGTGACTACCATGCAATTTTTATCCTGATTTCACTAGGAGTGACTCCGGGAAGTTTGGGAAGGAGTTGAAAGACCGGAATTGGCCCGGAAGGCCAGGAAAAGGGTAGGAACACTTAGAATAGTGTCCCGGAGGTAATGGATTTGAAAAATGAAGATAGGATGTGTCGGAAGGATTGACCAGGCCATTAGGGGCAAAACAGTTAATCGAGCCGAAAAGCTGCCGGGACTGACCCGGAACGTCTTAGAAGAAGATTCGAGATTTGGAAACATTATTCAAAATGTTCCTAAAGGTTACCGGTTTGATACCCAGAGCCGGTGTGGTTAGAAAAGGTGACCGGCCCACTAGGGGCAAAACGGTTATTTTGTACCGAGTTTGTCGGAACTGACTCGGAATGATCCAGAAAGATAATGGAAGGTTGGGAATACTATGAAAAGCATTCTTAGGAGGTTACTGGTTTGATACTCAGAGCCGGTGTGGTTCCTGGGGCGTTCGGATGCCTAGGGGCAAAATGGTCATCTTAATCGAAAAGTCTCGGAATTGGCCTGAAGCTAACTAGAGGGCACCTAATCATGCCGGATTGCCTTTAAGAAAATCTTGGAAGGTTGGACTTACCGTTCTGAGGATTTAAATGTGTTCTCGAGAAACATGCCAGAAAATGGCCCTAGGGGCAGTTTGGTCATTTTTCACTGAAGTGGGCTAATAGGCACTGGTGTTGACCTGGGTTTTGAGTGTTTCCACCACTCTAACGGCAGTCACGTGATATAGAGGTTTGTTGGCAATTCTCTATATCGACCTGTTTGTGAGTATTTCCGCTACTCTGACGGTTCGCGATCATTCCCAAGACTGCCTAATCTCAGGAAGCTGCTAAAGGGACTTAGCGCCTGAGAATCAACTTTCTCGAAAAGCGTGCCTAAACGAACATTTCTGCATTGGCGGGCTAGCAGGCGCCAAAGGTGGACCGTTCTACCATCTAGGGGACTTGGGGTCTCGTCCCGGTCGACAGGTTTAAAGGGACTTACCGTTTTGAAGAGATTTTCTTCGAAAAACGTGCCGGACCGTCTCGAGGAATCAACTGTCATGAGAGAGGGATTGGAATTGGAATTGGAATTGGACTTGGAAAGGGGACTTACCGTCTTCGGAAAGATGCGCCTGATTTGGAATTGGAAAGGGGACTTACCGTCTTCGGAAAGACATGCCTGATTTGGAATTGGAAAAGGGTCTTATCATCTTCGGAAAGACGTGCCTGATTTGGAATTGGAAAGGGAACTTACCATCTTTGGAAAGATGTGCCTAATTTGGAATTGGAAAGGGGATTTATCATCTTCAGAAAGACGTGCCTAATTTAGAATTAGACCCAACAATGCCCTCAAGGGCATTTTGGTCCTTTTGCCTCTATTTGGGCCTGGTGGGGTGCCGCGCCCAGATTTTTCGCACTCGAGGAATACTCACCCAAGCGGAAAAAATGCTGTACTCTCTCGTTAGAACTCACCCTCCTAGAAGAATGAGTGCGACTAGGTTTGAATTAAAAAATTGATTTGAATAAAGGGCTTTTGAAAACAATTTGGAGTCGCCACCTAACTTGATTAAGGTGAGTTAGGTCACCTAAAAACTAAGCATAATCTGAAAACTACACTTAGGGTTTTTGGAAAACGATTTGAAAACATCTCCTTAAGAGAGGGTTTTTAAGAAAACAGGTTGTTTCGCAACCTTTGGAAAATATTTAGCCCTTTTTAAAAAAATAACTCCTTTTTTGGTCTTTGAAATCAGTGATCTAGGTTCGGAGGTTGGTTACGTGTAGGGAAGACGCACTAAGCTATCATCCTACCCCGCCCTTTCGGTACCTACGTGTCAATCTACCCTAGATTCACCTATGAGAGTCTACAACTAACTAAATGGTTCAACCCTATTCACTTTGAAAAACAATGTTTGAAATAAATATGATGCATGAGATGCAAGTGCAAGATAAGAGAATTGAAAAATAGATTTGGAAAGAAATTGATTTGATTTGAAAAAGATTTGAAGTGATAGAATTGAAATTGAAAAGTTTGAAAATCAAAAGTAGAAATTTGAAAATAGATATTTTGAAATTGAAATTTGAAAATTGATTGGAATTTGAGATTTGAAAATAGATTTTGAAAACCGCACCCATGTGGGTGGAATTGAAAGTTTGAAAAGTATTGTGACCGCACCTATGAAGGTTGCCTACGTATCCCTTTGGGGGAATCGGGTTAGTCGTAGTTCGGACTGGAGTCCGATTGAAAATAGATTGATTTGAAGAGAGAGATTGGATTAGAAGAAAGAGATTGAATTGAAAATTGGATTTGATTTGAAATTAGAAAAGGCGATTGGAAATTGAAATTGAGAAGATTGGACTTGCTCTGGAAAGATTGATTTTGGAAAGACTTGAGATTAGGAAACCTAGACTTAGGAAAGAGAAGAGACTTAGAAAATATTTGACTTGACTTGGAAGGTTTAGGAGATTAGGAAAGATTGGATTTAGGACATGTTTGAATTAGGAAAAGGTCCGACGTAGAAAAGTTTCGGAATTAGGAAAGTTTCAACTTAGGAAAGCTTTGAATTTGGAATGTTTTGAAAAAGGGAAGTTTTGATTTTGGAAAGTTTTGAAAACAAGAAAAGTTTTGAAAATAAAAAAGTTTCGTTTTAGGAAAGGTTTAAAAAGGAAGGTTTTCAGTTTAGGAAATGTTTGAATTAAGAAAGTTTTGAGTTTAGAAAAGCCTTAGATTTATAAAGATTCTAAAGTTTTGGGAAGTTTAGAATTTAGAAAGATTTGAAATTTAGAAAGTTTAGGATTTAGAAAGTTTTAGAGTTTGAATTTTAGAAAATCTTGAGATGAGGAAAGGTTTGAGTTTAGGAAGAGTTTGAAAACTTAGGTTTGAAAAGTTAAGACTTGGGAAGGGGGTTGAATTAGGAAAGGGTTGGATTAGGAAAGATTTGAAAATTGAGTTTTAAAATTTAGGAAAGATTTTTATGTTCAAGTTTTGGAAACTTAAGATTTAGGAAAGTGGAAGTTTAGGAAGGATTTGAATTAGGAAAAAATTGGATTTTGAAATTTAAGGAAAGGTTTAAAGTTTAGGTTTAGGAAACTTATGGTTTAGGAAGGAATTGAATTAGGAAAGGTTTGGATTAAGAAGAGATTGGATTTGGTTTCTAAAAGAGAAAGGTTGGATTTTGTTTCCAAAAACGGAGGACGGGATCTAGTTTCCTAAACGGGGAGATTTGATTTGGTTTCCTAAAGGGAAGATAGGATTTGGCAAGGATTTGGAAAGGGAGATTCTAGAAACCCTAGATTTGGAAAATTATAGTTTTGACGTAGAAAATAGGTTTTGGAAACCTAGGTTTGGGGCAAAGTTTGAAAATCATGTTTTTGGAAAGAAAATTAGGGTTTCCTAATTGTGGGTTCTAGGGCTTGACTTGGGCTCTAAGAAAAGAGTTTTTAGAAAGTGTGTTTTTAGAAACGTAGATTTTCTAGAAGGGAATCCTAGGAAGGAGTTTTTGGAAAGTGAATTTGGAAAGAGAGTTTTTGGAAAGATTCTTGGAAAGAAGAAGTTTTTGGAAAGTGTGTTTTTAGAAACGTGTTTTTTGGAAAGATTTTTGGAGAGAGTTTTTAGGAAGGTGAATCTAGGGAGTGTTTTTAGAGGGTGAATTTTGAGAAAAAGATTTTGGAGAGGAGTTGACAAAGAGAGTTTTGAAAAATAGATTTTGGAAGGGAGTTTTTGAAAACAATTTTGAAAAGGAGAGTTTTAGGAAAGTATGTTGAAAAAGAGATTTTTAGGAAGAGATTTTTAAAGAGAGAGTTTAGAAGGAGTAAAAAACATCTCACTTTCCTAAAGCAATTCTAGCCATAAGAGGGCTAGAACCACTTTAGGAAAGTGGTTTTGAAAACAACAAGATTCGAAAATATAGACCATAAAAGGTCACTTTTAATGTAACACTTTCCTAAAGCAATCCTAGCTATGGAAAGGCTAGAATCACCCTAGGATTGTGATTTTGAAAACATGTTTTTGAAAAAGAGCTTTTGATGCAATTTTGTAAACAAGTTTGAAAACTATTTTTGAGAACAACTTTTTGAAAACGAATTTTGGAAGATGCAAGACTATGATATGCACAATGCAATTTGGGGTCGTGAACATACAAGGCTAAGGCTTCACCACATAATCAAGGGTGCCGGACCCACGTGGTCTTTGGTTAGACTAGAAGAAAGCCCCCGACATGGTGACTCTCCAACAGTCTAATCCTACACATGGACCGGGAGTCCCCTTATTTCAAGCATGCAAAGAAGGGAGGGAAAGAGATGGGTGATTAAAATAGAGAAAACCCAAGTGGGTTGGAGAGAGAAGAGAGAGGGGGGAAGTGCAGAAAATTAAATAGGGAGCCTACCTTGTATCTCGTTTATTTTGCACGCCGTGCGGTCTTCGGTCTTCGGTCTTTGTCTTGATCTTCACCTTCAGTCTTCAAGAGTTGTCTTCAAGCTTTGGATGGCAGCTCTTCAAGTCTTCAAAGGATGGTTGAAGGCTAGTGTATGAGTGTATGGGGGAGTGTATGAGTGTATAGGAGGCTATGGTTTGTGTATAGTGGCTAGGGTTTGGAAGACCTAGGGAGGCTAGGGTTTCGGAGGTGCTCGAGCTCTGTATTTCGAAATATAGGATTATTAGATTAAGTTTGCAGACCCCTTTCACGTTGAATGAGGCTCTGTATTTATAGAAGTTGGACAAACCTGGCGCCTGTTGCAGTGGCGCCAGGGCAAACTTTACACTGGCGCCACTATGAGTGGCGCCAGGCCATTTTTTGGCTTGGCGCCACTACTAGTGGCGCCAGCCAATTAAGAAAGATTTAAGGTCAGCAAGTAACGTATCTTTGACTAGATTTGGGCGCCTGTACTAGTGACTACCATGTAATTTTTAGCCTAGCTTCACTAAGAGTGACTCTAGAAAGTCTGGAAATGATTTGGAGGAGCCGGGAATGACCCGGAAGGCCGGAAGGGAGCAGGAACACTTAAAATAATGTCCTGGAGGTATTTGACTTGAAAAATAAAGATAAGATGTGTCGGAAAGGTCGACCGAGCCTTTAGGGGCAAAACGGTCAACCGGACCGGAAAATTGCCGGGGCGAACTCGGATTGTCCCGAAAAAAGACTTGGAATCTGGAAACATTATTTAGAATGTTCCCAGAGGTTGCCGGTTTGATTCCCAGAGCCGGCGTGGTCAGAAAAGGAGACCGGCCCACTAGGGGCAAAACGGTCATTTTGTATCGGGTTTGCCGGAACTGACTCAGAATGGTCCAGAAAGGTAAAGGAAGGTTGAGAATACTATAAAAAATATTCTCAGGACATTACCGGTTTGATACTCAAAGCTGGTATGGTCGAAAAAGGAGACCGGCCCTCCAGGGACAAAACGGTCATTTTGTACCGGGTTGGCCGGAACTGACTCAGAATGATCCGGAAAGATAAAGGAAGGTTGAGAATACTATAAAAAGTATTCTCGGGACATTACCGGTTTGATACTTAGAGCCGATGTGGTTCTCGGGGCGTTCGGATGCCTAGGAGCAAAATGGTCATCTTGACCGGAAAGTCTCGGAAAAGGCCCTAAGGGTAGTTTGGTCCTTTTCCACCGAAGTGGGCTAACAGCCACTGGTGTTGACCTAGGTTTTGAGTGTTTTCGCCACTCTAACGATGTGAGTATTTTCGCTACTCGGATGGGGTTGATGATTTGTGAGTATTTTAGCTACTCGGACGGGGTCGATGATTTGTGAGTATTTCCGCTACTCGGACGGGGTCGATGATTTGTGAGTATTTCCGCTACTCTAACGGTTCTGTGAGTATTTCCGCTACTTTAACGGTTCTGTGAGTATTTCCGCTACTCTAACGGCTTTGTGAGTATTTCCGCTACTCTAACGGTTTTATGAGTAGTTTTGCTACTCGGACCGTCTCGAGGAATAAACTGTCTCGAGAGAGGGATTGAAAATGGGTCTTATCGTCTCTGAAGAGACGTGCCTGGATTGGAACTGTCTCGAGGAATAAACTGTCTCGAGAGAAGGATTGGAAAGGGGTCTTACCGTTTCCGAAGAGACGTGCCTGGGTTTTGAGTGTTTCCGCCACTCTAACGGTTTTGTGAGTATTTCCGCTACTCTAACGGTTTTGTGAGTGTTTCTGCCACTCTAACGGTTTTGTGAGTAGTTTTGCTACTCAGACCGTCTCGAGGAATAAACTGTCTCGAGAGAGGGATTGGAAAGGGGAATAAGAAAGGACAATGCCCCTAAGGGCATTTTGGTCATTTTGGTCATTTTGCCTCTATTTGGGCCTGACAAGCCCGCGAAGCGATGGAAAGACGAAATTTGGAACTAGAGAATTGGATTCGATAGGAATATGCCCAAAATGACTTGAAAACAAGTCTAGACGGAGTGTAGACTGCCGAGCGGTCAAAAATGGGGTGCTTACATGGGCCCGCGAAGTGATGAGTTGACGGGATTAGACTTAGAAAGTTAATTTGAATTGAAATATGCCCACAATGACTCGAACACAAGTCTGGACGGAGTGGAATCTCAAGAGGGGGAATGGTGGTGCCGACCTAAAGAAAACCAGCCTAGCAGCTACTGAAGCACTCCCAAAGCACAAAAAGAGATTTATTGGATAGGAAACTTAGTCCAACTTGGAATACGACTCTTAAAGATAAGTCCAATCTTCTTATAAACTAACCCAAAAGAGGTCTACTCCTAGAAGGAGAGGGAATACCATTCCTAAAAGGAGTGGGGCATCCGAAGCCTATAAATACACCATGCCGCTAAGAAGGAAGGTACGCATAACTGAGAGTTAGAATAGATTTCTTTCTTTTAACACATTGAGATTAGGCTTGTCTGACTTAATTCTCGAAGTGCCATCGACCCAAAGAAAGTCGACGCATTCTCACTGTCTTTTACTATTGTAGACTCACTGGTGTTCATCTTAGTAGTTCACAGAATGGATTGAGGCTTACAAAAAATTCCCTCCATAATTGGCACCGTCAATGGAAAGCCTTGGAAAAGATTAACACAGAGAGCACATGGGTGCTTCCTGAAGCTTCACACTCGAGAAACAATGAGAGATGGAGTCATGCTATTCCTTATGGTGAAGTAACCTGGGAGTATCCGGAGGACTCAGGTCATTGTTGGGTCTGGGGAAATCGGCGGTTCTATTCGAAGGTGAATCAGGTAGCCCAATTTACTAGTAAAAGAGGACGGAAGAAGATCGCGTATAATGAAGAGCCCTATGCGGCCCAATAATCCTCTTCAAATGAGCTCAAATCCAAGAGTTCCTAAGAGTGAGTTAAAAAGACATGACCAGGAGATCTTTGACTTGAGAACGGAGATCAAGACAATCAGGGATGAGGTTGTTGATTAAGGAAATCGAAGAGAAGGGTGGAGTCGGCATCAGCACAGAAACAAAGATGGGCACAGGCACCGCTCAAATCACAAGAAAAGGAGGATGGATTCTAGGAGCCCGAGCGTCCCTTCTACCAGGCATCCTAGAAGACACACCTCCAGCACTAGCCGACATTAGCAATGAGGTCAGTCGCTCGACCCAAGAGATCGAGAAGACCTTATGAGATGGCTGAATAACTAGTTGGAAGGAAGGATCACGCATCCCAAGGGGAGAATGGCCCGGGACGTAATGCGAAAAGCTCTAGAGCAGATAATGTCTTCCTCATTCACGGAGGAGATAGACAGGTGTCGACCTCCCCTAAAATTTACTCCCTACGACTGGAAGTCAGATCTCATCAGTCACATCAGGCACTACTAGCAAATGATGGCCCTATAAAGCAGGGACGAGTCTCTGATGTGCTGAGTTTTCGCATCCAACCTAGGGGGAGTCGGCCCTTTGTTGGTTTGACAAGCTACCCTCAGGGATGGTTGGTAGCTAGAAACAGTTGGCCGAGCTCTTCACTGCAAGATTTATAGCCAACAGCAAACAACCAAAGGAAGTAGACTACCTGCTAACAATATAGAAGAAAGAATATAAGGATTCAAGTAGTACGCGATACGTTATTAGGAGGCTTATATTGAAATTGAAGGGTGTAGTGAGTAACTCGTGGTTGCATAGTTTAAGATCACCTTACTTAGGGAGCACCGCCTAAGATAATCCCTGACAAAGTGACCCGAGCTCGGCATGCCCGAGCTCATGGAGAGAATTGTGTAGTACTCCCAGGTCGAGGAAGATTCGTTGCCGCCTAACCAAGGGAACACCAATGACGAATTGGTGGTATGAAAGGAAACAAAGGAGGCATGAAGCCCTGACAAGAAGATGCCAATGGTAGGAAAGGAAGGCCTTTGAGGGCATGAACACGGTATTCAATGAGCCGATCTACAAGATACTGTCCCAGATAAAGGATAATCCCTACTTCAAGTGGCCACCAAAGATGGGAGGGGGCTCGAATATGCGAGACCAAAAGAAATTTTGCTCCTACCATAGAAAGAGGGGCCACATGATAGAAAGTTTCAGGTACTTCAAGGATCACCTGGAGGACCTGGTAAAGGTAAGGCACCTCGCCCAATATGTTGACCACGCAAAGACAAAGAAGATCCCCCAGAGAAAAGCACGGGCAGAACAATCACGTGTGATAGCAGTACTACACTAACTAGCTAGCAAAACCCCTACAGAGCTGAATCTAGGGGTGCATAAAAGAACCAAAAGAATTGAAAACCGAACCAATCCGGCCACTTTGGTTTGGTTCGGGTTTGTGAGGGGTTCGGTTCAGTTCTGGGACTAAAAATTGACAAACTGATAAATTTGATTCGGTTCTCAGTTCCACATTTTTTGGACCAAACTCGAACCGACCCAATAACCAAATCGAGACCCAACCGATCTTTATATATCATAAAAGTCTATATATATAGGGTATATATGTCATTACTTCATTATTATTTATACTTAAATATTTATTGATTTATATTTGTATGTCATTTGTTATTTTTAAAAAAAATTAAGGATGCAAGACCAATCCTATTGTTTTATTTGTTTGAATAAATAAGTTAAATAATATACATAAAAGTGGACCTGACCCAATCCAGACTGATATGGAGCCAACCCAATCCAAGGTATGAAACTTAACCAAACCAACCCGAACCAAGTCAAGTTGGTTTGGTTCGGTTTCATTGGATGATCGGTTAGATTCTGGGTCTAAAAATCTGAAACCAACCAAGTTTGGGTCGGTTCTGGTTCTAACACGGACCCGATCCAACCCGACTCATGCACACCCCTAGCTGCATCTCAGGTCGGCGTGGGGGCATATCGGTTACAAGCTATAAAAGAAGGGGGTCAACTACCCTAACTTTGGAATACTCATAACTTAAAGAAGTTTTACCAGTGAAGAGCTGGGCAGAAGCCAGAACCTTTTATTGTATGTCTCTAATTAACGATTTGTAACTCACCAGCCAATAAGTTGCACTTTTCTTTAGTCAAATCTTTTCAATAAAGCTTGAAATTAATTAAGGGTGACAAATTATTGGAAAGGAAAGGGAATACAGAAAAACCCAAGCGTTCAAAGCTTGGTCCTGCCTAAATCTGGCTGGTCGGCCTAAGAATGGCCAAATCTCAAAATCCAAGTGTCAAACCTTGGTCCTACCTAAGTTGGGCAGGTTGGCCCAAGAATGACCAAAACCCTAAAAATCAAGTGTCAAAGCTTGGTCTTGCTTAAGTCGGGCAAGTCGACCAATGAATGTCCAAGCAAAACCAAGTGTCAAAACCTTGGTGATGCCTAAGTTGACCAATAAAGGTTAAAGCAAAAATCAAGTGTATAACCTTGGTCTTGCCTAAGTCAGGCAGGTCGGCCCAACAATGGCCACCCACAAAAATCAAGTGTAAGAGTTTGGTCCTGCCTACGTTTGGCAGGTCGGCCAAAAATGGCTAACCCTAAAAAAAATCAAGTGTAAAACTTTGGTCTTGCTTAAGTTCGGCAGGTCGGCCCAAGAATGGCTAAATAAGAAAGACTAAGCAAAGAGTTTCGTCCTACCTAAGCTTGGTAGGTCGGCTCAAAGAGAGTCGAAGAAAAACTAATTGTTGAACTTACCTGTCTAAATTAGGTAAGTTAGCCAAAGAAAGCCAAAGTTAAAAGATTGTTATTATCAGCACAATACAACCCTTATCACCCAAGCTCGGCCAAATAGGGCGCAAGGTTGGGAGGCAATTCTGGGATAAAGATTTCCCATTCCCTAGATTAGGTCCGATTCACTAAGAGTAGTAGAGTCAACCTCCTAAAGAGGAGCCTCAAAATAAGACACAAGCCGACTTGCATCAAAGTAAGCCTACAAAGAGTGGTGTTGCCGACCTAAAGGAGACCAGCCCAGATACTGCTGAAGCACTCTCAAAGCACAAAAAGAGGTCCATTGGGCAGGAGACCTAGTCCTATCTGGAATAGGACTCTTAAAGATAAGTCCAATCTACAAATAAACTGACTCAAGAGAAGTCTACTCCTAAAAGGAGAGAGAATACTATTTCTAGAAGGAGTGAGGCCTTCAAAGCCTATAAATACATCATGCAGCTAAGAAGCAACGTACGCACAACTGAGAGCTAAAATAGATTTTTTTTTTCTTTCAATACATTGAGATTAGGCTTGTCTGACTTAATCTTTAAAGTGTCATCGGCCTAAAGAGGATCGATGTATTTTCACTATTTTCTACTCATGTAGGCTTACTGGTGTTCATCTTGGTGGTTCGCAGAGCGGATCGAGAATTACGAAAAATTCCCTACACAATATATATATATATATATATTATGTTATTTATTTAAAAATATAATACCAAATCTTCAACATCAAAGTCATGCAAGATTTAAGAGCCATGGGAATTGGGATACATAAGTACTCAGTAATCGAAGGATCTAACCGATCTACTTAAACATTGATCATAATAATTAAAAAAAAATTAGAATGATGAAATCACTCTGTCTTAACAAATCAAGTAGGGAAAAAAAAAAGGTCAAAACTTACATGAGATGTCAATGTGAGAAATTAAAAGCCTAAAATGTACAAATCAATATGATATAAATACGAAGTTCAATATATTCACATATACTACAATGAATATCTTTCAAAACATCAAAAAAATACTCACTATGAAAAGTTTTAAAAACAAAGAGTTAAACCAAAATAACACTCCCAAAATGAGAAATCTAAACATGTCCACATATCAACATCGACTAAATTTTAAAAATATATGCTTGTGTATCAAGAAACTCACAAGTCATCTTCCTCACAACTGACATATAATTATCTACAGCACAAGTACAACAAAGAAAGCAAACAACAATACATTGAAATTAGTATTAAAAAAATCAATAAATTGAAACATTTCCAAGTCTTTGCCAAAATTGATGCAAATCTCTAATAATTAAATTATAGGATGGTTGTTAGGAGGAAGTTTTAACTCAACTTACATCACCGTTTAGATTCTACCATATATAAATTTTAATGTTTGCTTTGTACTTTAGAATTTTATTTTAAAAGGACTTCGTGTATAAATTGCCCCAGATGTAGAGTAGTTTGGAAGTTTATTGATAGAAAGTTAGAGAGAGAATTTAGGTGTTTAGGATTATCTATTGGACTACAACCTATTCCTTATCCATCTAATATATAAAAGTACACATATATGCTATGAACTTTTAAGTGCATATGGTCAAAAAAAAATAAAAAGACCAACAAAAAGAAAGATTGAGGTAAATTTTAAATTTTGGATAATGAAAAGATAGAGTTGATAAGGTTTAATATTTTTATTTTATTAGAGTCCATGTTTTGAGTATTTAGGAACCTAGTTAGATTATAATAACAAAAGTGTGAGCCTATCTAATTACTCATAAGTTGAATAATCGAACAAATTTAATAGTTATCTAACTAATTATCCCTGTGACATGACATTTTAAAAATATCTGAGTATTTAGAGCGCCACATAAGAGAAAGGCAAATTATAATAGCGAACATAACTTATACATATATATGCTAGCGTTAACCCGTCCGATGCACGGGAGTTATATAAGATTGTATTTTTGAGAGAGGGGTTGATTTAACATGGAAAATTCTTACACTTTTTTTTTAGAGAAATTTGAATTCAAGAATGTATTTTGGAAAGAGATTTATTTTGTATAACGAAGGATAAGGAAGTAAAGATAAATTTTAAGAGTTAGGATGGGATTTCATTAATAGACGTAAATATAAATTTAAAGAGATCTAAATTTTCTTAAATCCAACATGCATATACATGAATACAAATATACTATATATATACTTCCAAATATATCGTGGTTTAGATGGCTACACAAAATGGGTTCCTCATGTAATTTCAAATTTTTAGCTTATCATAATTGGTGTGTAGACCATGCAAAAGTTTGGTTGTTTAATAGGAAAAATTTATCAAAGCCAAAAAAAAAAAAAAAAGAGGAAGAAATAAAATGTCTATAATAGGGAATTTGATTTTGACCATTGAACTTAGTGGAAAAGTTTATCCTCAAAAAAGTTAAGCACTTTAGCTTCACTCACCATGAATGAGTCTTAAGTCTAGTCAGCATCTTAATTTAAGCAAATATCTTTAACTTAAAGTTTATAGCTGGGTTAGAAATATATGAAGCTATAAACTATAGCCTAATACCAATTAAGAAATATATGTCTAAGCTATAAGGTTATAACTCGGTTAGAACCACCTTCGGGAAGCCAAAGCATATGATGTATGAAAGTTGACTAAACAAATTATGGGGTAGCCATCCCATAATTGATATTATTCCTTCTCTTTTATTTTTTTTTGTTCTAATGAAGTTGTGATTCTTATGCTACAAAGGTCCAGCATAATTAACTAAACAAATTATGGGGTAGCCATCCCATAATTGATATTACTCCTCTTTTCTTTTTTTTGTTCTAATGAAGTTGTGATTCTTATGCTACAAAAATCCAGCATAATTTTGAATCCAAGACACGATTCGGTAATCCATACTATGAACATGATTTCTTAAATGTATAGTTACTTAGAATTGCATTCTATCTTTATTTTTAAAATATTAAAAAAGTTGATAATGCGTAGGACCTTTTTAATAGTATAGTGAATATTCTATCAATAACCTCATTTTTTCCTTTTTTTTATGAAGGCCTTGAGGCCGTGTTTAACCAATTGCTAGCAATAACCTGTGCTATGCATATAATTTATGGAGAAAATATTTTATGCCTAGTTATTATTTGGACGAAAGTAAAAAGTCACAATATATAAAAGTAAAGTAATTTCACGTAACATGATGAAATCACAACGAATACAAATATTGGGATTTGGATTCTTTTTATTCCATAAATTGGAAGAGAGATCTCCATTTTATTGATTGAGGTGTTGACATGTCAACTAACATAAAAATGAAGGGTTCAGATGAATTGACTTAAAATTTATTTAAAAATAAATGATTTTATAGTTATATATAAGGAAATAAATTTTAATACAAAACGACGTAATTTTAGTAAGACATGTAATAAGATTACATCTAGGCCATTGACTATGGAATGAAGATCTCCATTTCAATTCATGGAATGAAGAGAATCCAAATCCCAAATATTGAGAGGGAGAGAGGGAGAGATATTGATAAAATCAAAATTCAGATGTTTAAAATTATACGGAGTGATTTTGAGAAATCAAATATGTTAAAGATGTTTGAGAATATTATCAAGATATTTTGGCCAATGGGAGTGACTTAGGAAGTTAACCAATTATGGACTTTTCATTATAAGAAATGTCAATTTGTTATTATTGTTATATTTTGAATATAGATTACATACCTTTCATTTACGAACTCTGACTTTATTTAATTTTCATTATTTTTTTAGTCAATAGAATGGAAGAATCTCTTTAGCTAGAGATTTTAGGAGTTAGAAATAAAGTTTATGGACTTTTCATTATAGGATTTGTTATTGTTTTTGTACATGTTAGTTTTGTTTTTATATCTGATATAGATTAAGATTACATATCTTTCATTTTTGAAAGTCTCGTATTTTTTATTTTTCTTATAAATTTAGTCCTATTAGAGAATCTGTTTATTCGTTATTTATTCATTGTATTAGATATGCAACATATTTATTCTGTTTAAAATCAGTCATAGGAACAACATGGCCTTTTGAGAGATAATTTAGGAATCACATAACAAATAGTGAGAAATTTTAGGAGTTTAGAGATAAAGCTTGGGAATGGAATTATCTTTAAGAATTAAAGATCATTCTTAAATTTATATGCATTTGCATGATTATGTAATTTTGGGCATGTGATTGATTTCACTTTTTGAATGCCTCTTATAGTCACTTAAAGGAAGAAATAAACAAAAGAAGGGATATCAAGCACTTCTGATTCAATGACAGATTCCAAAGTGTTCATAAAAATTAATTGAAATAGACTCCCAAATAAAAATATAATTCACAAAACTGATAGATTCCAAAGTATTCATAAAAATCAATTGAAATTATAATCCACAAAAGCAATACAATCATAATCTACGAAAAGCATTACACAATTCTGCATTTTTACAATTGCATGGAGAGTAAGAAGGCGTTGACAGCTCTATTAGAACTTTT
The DNA here is from genome assembly GCA_033060915.1 of Euryodendron excelsum. Lineage (NCBI taxonomy): Eukaryota > Viridiplantae > Streptophyta > Magnoliopsida > Ericales > Pentaphylacaceae > Euryodendron > Euryodendron excelsum. The sequence goes on along the minus strand of CM065382.1, from coordinate 49,007,555 downwards.
TGTGACTTTCATATTTGGAGCGAAGAGACCCTAGCTAAATAGTTTTTCGTTTTTCTTTCTCGGTTATGATCTATATGATGATTCGAATACTAGCAATAGGTTATTATGGTAGATTGATGACTCATAACATAAGTCATAATGCTGCGATGCGTTTGGGAACAAAAAACAAGAATACGTTATTCAAAAATTAAAAAAAGAATACAAAAAAAAAGCGCATGATTAAAAAAATGTCAACATCAAACACGAATTAAAAGCATTGTAAATGGATGGATCTCACCTTACTTTAGACGATAGAGAGAAATACGAGTCATACATATGTGTAATATATGTAGTTAACTGCGAGAAGGTAAAAAAACACAATGTTGAATTGTAAAACGCACATAGAATAGAAAAGAACATAAACAAATCGTAAAAACCGATTTTTTCATACCCTACTTCAAAAATTTTAGAAGAACAAAACAAAACAAAAAAAATTCCTTACAACAATGGTTTTGTTTGAGAGAATGAGAGAGTATGGACAAAGCATTGGGATATTAGAGAGGGGAATAAGGAAAGGGGAGTATATATTAGGGCAGAGCGGGTTCTTTAATTATGTTATGGCAAATAGGATTTTTAAGGAGAGATTTTAGGAATCAATTATGTCTAGAGATTTTGATTTTCTTTTTATTATTATTTAGGAAAGAAAGATGACTGGTTGTGAGGAGGAAGAGGAGCTAGGTTTAAATAGTGTTTTTTTTTTGTTTCTTTGTCAGAATTTAACTCTTTTAATTATTTTGTATAATTAAATTGTTGTTTAATTATTTTTTGATTTACTTTGTTTTCCTTTATAAGAGGAGGAGAGAGAAGCTTGATTGGTTGAATGAGCTATGTGTGGCTTCTTAGAAAATTAGGATTTTTAGAAAAATAGAGATGGATTTGTGGAAGCCTATGAGCCTCCCACTACATTTGCACATATATATATATATATATATAGTAAGAGATTTTTGGAGTCACGTAATAAATAGTGAGAGATTTTAGGAGTTAGAGATAAAGTTTATGGACTTTTCATTATAGGATTTGTTATTATTTTTGTATAGGTTAGTTTTGCTTTTATATCCAATATAGATTAAGATTACATATCTTTCATTTTTGAAAGTCTCGTATTTTTTATTTTTCTTATAAATTTAGTCTTATTAGAGAATTTGGTTATTTGTTATTTATTCATTTTATTAGATATGCAACATATTTGTTCTGTGTAAAATCAGTCATAGGAACATCAGGGCCTTTTGAGTGATAATTTATGAATCACATAACAAATAGTGAGAGATTTTAGGAGTTTAGAGATAAAGCTTAGGAATGGAATTATCTTTAAGAATTAAAGATCATTCTTGAATTTATGTGCATTTGCATGATTATGTAATTTCGGGCATGTGATTGATTTTCACTTTTTGAATGCCTCTTATAGTCACTTAAAGGAAGAAATAAACAAAAGAAGGGATATCAAGCACCTCCGATTCAATGATAGATTCGAAAATGCTCATAAAAATCAATTGAAATAAACTCCCAAATAAAATTATAATCCACAAAAATGATAGATTCCAAAGTGTCAATAAAAATCAATTGAAATAAACTCTCAAATCTAATTATAATCCAACAAGCAATACAATCATAATCTACGAAAAGCATTACACAATTCTGCATTTTTTACAATAGCATGGAGAGTTAGAAGGCATTGACAACTTTATTAGAAATTTTTGTGACTTTCATATTTGGAACGAAGAGACCCTAGCTAAATAGCTTTTCTTTGCTTTCTCGGTTATGATCTCTGTGATGATTCAAATACTGGTGATAGGCTATTATGGTAGATCGATGACTTATAACATAAGTCATAATGCTGTGATGCATTTGGGAACAAAAAACAGGAACCCGTTATTCAAAAATTAAAAAAGAATTCATAAAAAAGTGCATGATTAAAAAAATGTCAACATCAAACATGAATTAAAAGCATTATAAATGAATGAATCTTACCTTAATTTAGACGATAGAGAGAAATGCGAGACATACGCATCTGTAATATATAGAGTGAAATGCGAGAAGCAAACAAAAAACATTGTTGAATCGTAAAACCCACATAGAATAGAAAAGAACATAAACAAATTGTAAATTTTTCATACCCTGCTTTAAAAATTTTAGAAGAAGAAAACAAAACAAAAACTTACCTTACAATAATGTTTTTGTTTGAGAGAATAAGAAAGCATGGAGAAAGCGTTGGGATATTAGAGAGGGGAATCAGGAAAGGGGAATGTATATTAGGGCAGAGCGGGATAGCTAAGTATTTTATGGCAAATTGGGTTTTTAAGGAAAGATTTTAGGAATCATATAATCATTAATATTTCCTTTTATGTCCAGAGATTTTGATTTTCTTTTTATTAATATTTAGGCAAGAAAAAGGATAGGTTGTGAGGAGGAAGAGGAGCTAGGTTTAAATAGTGTTTTTTTGTTTCCTTGTCAGAATTTAACTCTTTTAATTATTTTGTATAAATAAATTGTTGTTTAGTTATTTTTTGATTTTGTTT
>CM065382.1:48935000-49000000 GCA_033060915.1 Euryodendron excelsum | reverse complement strand
TCCAACAAGAAGATTACTTAGGTAATCTTATTCTCGAAGAGATTGAAGATGCTTAAGGAATTTAACAAGTATTGAAAAGAAGGATGTAAGCTCTGGAATTCTATCATGGTGATTCATAGAAGAAGTTGAAGATTGATAGAGGAACATACTGGATTAATGAGAATTCAAGAACTTATTCACTATAAAGACCTTCGATCCTCATGGCCCTATCAATCAACTGAAGTATCAATTGCATAAGAAAGGGGGAGTAAAAGTTTGTATGCATTGAGGCATAAAGCATAAAAGAAAGGGGGAGCAAGTTTTTGTTTCAATAAGTTTATGCTTGTCACAATGGAAGATATTAAAGAATCAAGAAGGATGGAAGGATGATGAGCATGATGGGTTGACACATTCAACAAGCTCATGCATTACAAGTTTTGAAAGTTTGAATATAAACTTGAAAGTATGAAGAGATTGAAAGTGTTCAAAAGAGTCAAGATTCAATGAAAGTTAAAGATCATAAGTTCCATTGAAGATTTGATGAAGACGTGAAAGAATGAATGATTGAAAGTATTCTTGAAGATCCACATGTTTTGAAGAAGACCTTTCAAGCTTTAGAAGTCTCAAATTGATAATTCTTGAAGAGCTTGAAGAATTTTGTTATATTGATTGAAGAATCCTAGAAGAAATCAAATTGATGAAGATCAAGTAAAGATATTAAAGATGTTAAAAAAAAAAATAGAAGATCAGTTGAAGAAAAGAGATCTCAAGTCTTGGAAGCTTTCTTGAAGATTTTAAAGAAGACTTATATCAATACAAGAAGTGATATTGATTGAAAAACTCTACAAGTAATCAAATGGACTGAATTCATCTCGATGAGATTGAAGGGGTTTTTGAAGTCAACATACCTTAAAGAAGTGTTTTCAAGCTTTAGAAAGCTTATTTGGATGACCCTTGAAGAACTTGAAAACAATGGAGAAGATTGGACAAAATCTGCAAAAATCAAGTTTTCTGGGCTGATGTGTCAACACATGAATTTAAGGTGTCGACATATGAAGACAGTGGTCAAAATCTGAAGAATGGATGGTCATGTGTCAACACATGGAGGCAGTGAATAAAATCTGGGGAATGTAGACTTGATGTGTCGACACGTGAAGTTAGGTGTCGACACCTGGGCTCCAATGACTATATTTTTTTACCGTTATAACAGTGCGATCTCGCATCAAATGGTCTCCCATCTACCACCAACGGCCATAATCAACTCAATGCTATATATAAAAGATCCCCAACACATATACGGAGTAGAAGAACACAAGATCAAGTGCTAAAAAAGTGAGATTTAATCTTCTACATCTTATACTTTGTTTTTATTCATTTGGAGGGTTCTTGAGTGAGCTGAAAATTTATTTATTTACTATTTGAGAGAGAGTTATTCATTGTACCACCTTCATTTATTGTTGGGTGGGTTTGTAAACTTGTGAGTTTGGGTGTAGCTTGGGAAAAAAACTTGTAAGTTTGAGAGAAGCTTAGACAAAATCTCTTGGGTTTTGAGAGTTTGGGAAAGAGTTTTTATAAGAAGTGAGCTGGGCACTTGGAGCAAAACCAGCAACTATGTATGAGACTTTACATAATGTAATACCTTTAAGAGGATTGAGGAAGAGAGGACGTAGGCAAGGTTGGCTAAACCTTTGTAAATCTGGTGTTGTTCATTTCTTGCTCTATTTTTTCTCCTTACTTACAATACCTGCTTTCATTGTATTATATAATTTGTTTGCTTGAGTTATACTTTGATTAGTCACTGTTATATTACTTAATTAGTTTTTAATTGCATTGTTTGCTATTAATTTTATAAAACCCAATTTACCCCCCTTCTTGGGTTGCCTACTTGGGCCAACATATCTGCCAAACAATAAGTTCTTAGCGCGTAAGTTATGGATGAATACCTGTCTTCAATGTTGCAGAATTCAACGACACTGCTTTCTTGGCTTATGGATGAGCGCCTGAAAGCTGTAGAATCTGTAGACACTGCTTGTTTGAGTGAGTCTATTGCAGGTGGGGAATAAGGACTTACTTAGGCAACAGACTATATAATTTTTCTAACAAGTTGTCAGTGTTAGACTTATGCCTATGAGGGACTATGACACCCAGTGCATTAGGTGTAGCATAGTGGCAAAAGGTTAAGGCTAAGATGGTTTGTATAACTGAGAAATGTTCTAAATTCTTTGCTCGTGTATGCACTGAGTTGAAGAGGATAGTCCCTGACAGAGGCAGAGGCATATGGTGCCTAGAGGGGGCACATGCCCCCCCTCAAATTTAGAAACTACACTTTTTACCTATAGATTTTTTTAAGTTCTTTTCAATAGTCCCTAAAAAAAATTAGAAATGCCCCCCCTCAAATTTGTAAATGTTTCATTTTTTCTATAGTTTTAAGAAATGCTTTCAAAATTTTCCTTTAGAATTTTATAAATGCCCCCTCAAATTCTCAAATAATCTATTTTTACTTGCAATTTTAAAGATCTTTTTTTTAATTTTTACCTAGTAAAACTTCATAAATATTCCTTTAAATATTTATTTTGCTTTAAAGCCCATTCATATATGTAAATTTGCATACATTATATATATATATGGAAGCCAATTGTCCTATTGTTGATTATACCAAACAAAAAAAAAAATTATTATGATCAACGAGTGGCCCCACTGCTCCCTGATTGAGTTTCTCGTATTGACTACTTTGTGGAGTCATAAGTTCGTTGCTAATTCTCTCTTTGCATAGATAGTAGAATTAGAAGCAATTGGCCACAAAACGAGAAATAGAGTCAAATATGTATGTGGAGTATCAATGTATATAAGTTTTAAGCAAGGCAATTAGTGTAGATAATATTTCTAGAATGAATGTGTTATTGGTTTAGCACGTGTTACTAGATTTGCACTAGGATATCCATGACTTCTTTCTATGCTTTAGTGAATAGGCGAGTTTTGTTCTCAATTATTACCATAATAGGCCTGACTGTTTCTAATGTGTAGTGAGATACATGTTCAGAGCTTTGGGAACTACTTATTAGGAAATCGTGTAATAGTATAACATGGCACCTGTTATGCATTAAGTCCACTTTAGCATATGTGACTCTATGAGTGTGAGAGCATGTTAAGCTTCTTATTTCACCATATATATAGATATTCTTATACATATTGGTAATGTCAAGTTTGGGATTTTTGGACCATGCCTGTATGATATCCTAAAATGCCAAAAGCATTAGGTTGCTTTAATATTACATGATAGGGTTGAGAATCAATTTGATATATGCATTAAAGCTTAAATGATTAGCCAATGATGCGAATATCTTTTTGCGCATTTTGAGAGCTCCGTGAAGTGCAAAGGGAATGTTTGGATTTTTGATAATTCCTTATACTTTGTAGCAAAAGGAAATGAATAGTCATTATTGGTTATGGTTGAGTTGATGATGGCACAAATTGACTTTCAATTTTTTAGTGTAAGAGTTGCATTTTAGATTACTACCTACATACTTAACCATATGCTCTCCATGTCAGTTTTTTTCATTTATTTGAGTTATGGACCAATAAAGAGCCTATTTCAAGCAATTCAAGGCCCTAGTTTTTTGTAGCTCATATTTCTCATTGGGTTGAGAAGTTGACCTTAGATAGGCGCGTGCTTGCTTACATTATCAAGAACTCTAAGGGTCATCTGGTGAGTAGCATGATGAAAGTGAGACTGATTTTGACTCATGTATACTGATTTCCTAAGAGTAGGATATCCCTTGCATTGGTGAGATAATATAGTACTTTGAGCTCTATCAAATAGGATTCTATGCAAAGCGCTATTGTAGCTTAGTTGTGAGTGAGAAGAAATTCTTCATTCTCCTAGGGATAGTGCGAGTGACTTGCCTAATGGTGGATTTGTTCCATTAATCAAGGATTCTCATAACTATCGATGGAGTGGTAGTATAGATGAAACTACTCCTCATCATCATTTTGTTTAATTGAGAGGAAAGTTTTACATGGTTGCTCTACAAGATGATTTTAAGCTCATGATTGTGTTAAAAACTCTGTCATCTCTTTGCTAGTGGGAGTGGAATGATGTTAAGTATTGTGAGATAGGGTCTACAAGGATTAACCTTGTTTGGGACTTGGTTGACTCTCCATGATAGTGCAAGACTGATTAGAACACTTGGTTCTGAAAATCATGCATATGATGGATAATTTTATTAACGGTACAAGTCTTGCCTAGTGGTGAAAATTGTTGCATCCTTTTAGTTGGATGTGGACTAGAGAAGAACTACTCATTAGGAGTGAGATTTGCCTCAAATTCACTTTATGTTGGCCATATCATGCATTTGAATAAGAAACTTTTCCTTATGGATATTAGGACATTTTTTTTTCTCATTAGAGAATTTGATGTGTATATCTGTGGGATTAACTTAATGCAATAGATCATGCATGCAATAGTTGCGAGCTTCGACGATTTATTTGTGGTATAATATAACATCAAAATTGTGGTGTCTCAATTTTTCCTCGAGTCATTGTTTTAATGGACTAATAATGATCGAAAGACACATTGTGTATGTCTAATGGTCCAAGGAAAGTAACTTTTCATTCGATTGATAACGATATATATTGTGAACTAGACATGAAAATGAGTTATTTCATTGCCATTTAAGAATGAACAGATTCTAACATAGATGTTGTAATCTATATGCTTGGACTTGGAATCTTGTGATATAAAGTTACACAATCTGTTAAGACTCCTATTACGGAATGGTAAGAGCTTGAACCTTAAGATGAATCCTAAGACTCTACTATAGGTATTGAATGACCATTGTTCACTATTACATAGTTATTTGGAGCCTCAAATGTGCTGTGTGTATACTTGGCTTAAGTTTTTTGATCCATGATTGTTTAGAACCTGGAGGATGCTATAGTACATATTCGGTTTGTGTACACTATTTTTGTGCTATTGGGATCCTAGAGTATACTATGTGGTGTATACTCGGTCTGACATGTGCTACATGTTTGGGTTAGTTAATAGAAAACAATTTTAGTTCTGGTTTTGCTTATCCAGTATAGTCTAGGAGATACTGTGTGTTATCTTCAGTGCAGTTGTGCTATTGGAAACGGCAACTTGCATTAGTGCAAATTAGATATTTTTCAGTTGTGCCGGTTGAGGCGACAACTTGGATATTTGTGTCTCAGTCGCTAGTTGTTGGATCATCAGTGATATAGTTGTTAGAATTTATACTAAAAGATATGTCATGTGTAATGGCTTTAGTATTTATTAATAAATTAGTTATTCTATTTTAATGAGAATCTGTGTGAGCAATGTTTGCCTTGCATTATTTATTTAATAATTGTACATGCGTGTCTCTTATTCTATATACTAGATGATTTGGTGTGTAGAATACGGCTTACACACGGAAGATCAGATCATCGGTTCTTATAGAAGATCAACTCTATCATTTGCAGTCTTAGATGACACTGGACACACCATCAGTATGACTGTAGCATAAGGTTTTAATAGGTTTGTCTTGACTGTGGGGAACAACATAGTTCTAACTCCTTGCATTAGTACACTTGTATGTATTAAACAGAATCGTATTGAGGTAATTGGTTTCATATTGACTATATAAAACAATTAATACCTTATGATTATTATGAGTGCTCATACTCTTAATCCTAATATAATAAATAGACACGTGCATTTAATATTTATTGTTTTGATTTACAGAAAAGTGAGATTCTTTTTGGGCCAATAAACTCAGTCAATTGGATAATAACATTACATGTATGATGAATATTAATTATTGATGGAATACACATCCCGGTATAGGGATTGATGATATCACCTTGAGGAAGCTTATAAGTTTTAATTATGTCATACCCTGCAGGTGGATTATGAATCCGACATTTCAAATAAGTTAAGTGAAAGGTCTCAAGGAATTAAATAAGTCTATTAAATTTAATTGTTAGAAATTTAATTTAATAGACGAGTATCTGTGATCTTAATGTGAGGAGATAAATAAGAATGTAATAATATGGAGCTCGAAATATAATTTCTAGTATGACAGGGAGTGCAATTATAATTCATTAGTGGTATAAATTATAATTTACGTAATTAGGGATTAATCTTGGCTGGATTAGGAATCCTTATTTGCGTAAGAAGCCTTAGTCATACTAATTCTATGGTCCCTACTATAACTTCTATATATACACACTCTAAGGGTAGCTAGGGTTACACTTTCTTATAATTGAAAGATACACAGTTTTGTGAGAAAGAGAAACCTTAACAACTGTAAGCCCACTCTTTCTGGAGTAAGGCGTGTATGAGGGATATAACAGAAGTCCAAAGGTTAAATTCGAGCAATTGATTCGTGATTGTTGCTGTTACTTGCTGCTTGAGATCAAAGTAAAAGGATTTTGAAGTTCATACCTGCTACTATTCGGGCTCACACTAAAGAGATCTCGAATATATGATTCTAATCACATAGATTAGTCTTTACTAATTAGATAAGATTTTTTGATATTATGTGTATGCACTATAGCTGGGTCGTGAAAAATTTTCCTACCGCCAACAATTGATATCATATCCTTGGTTAATATTGTATACATATAATACCTTCCAGGTTCTTTGAAAATTGGTTCCATGCATGCTTAGGGTAGAAGATGGGTTCGTGCTAATCTCTGTTTTGTAGCGTTCTGCTTGGTTATTATGGTTATATGAATGTATGTTGTGTGATTGTAGTTTTTATATAATTCTTAGATTGTGAACTCCAGTTTAATGAGGCATAGAATCAGATGTAATAATTATTTTTCAAAGCATGAGAACTCCATTGTTTATAAGATTTGATTTCTTGTATTCTTAAACTCCACTGTTTTGGAGATTTTGATTTTTTGTATTCTGTAACTTCACTATTATGGAGAATACGATCTGTTGTAATTGAAGAAGATGAAGGAACAATAGCGACGCAAGAACTGGGCAAAAAATTGAAAAAACCCTAAAGATGTGAGGTCGATCCCCTTCATCAAGGGTGCTGCCCTCGAACCCCCGAGCATCAGCGAAGGGGCAAACAAAGATTCTTGACGATGCCATGGTGTGATTTGGACTCTTCCTCACTTTGGAGTGACTTCTTGACTATAATAGCCATGATCTTGATTATATCTTATTTATCTTATTTGTTTATGATTATTATCTTTTATGTTCTTGATTGTTATGTTATTAACATGGGAGAACATGGATAATAGATAAATGACCTTTAAGTTGTGTTTTAATTATATAAAGTTAAAATTTCAATTTTGATTTATAAATGTTCAACTAGAGAGTAAAATTAATTCTTATGTTTTAATTAAAATTTTTTTCTAAATTAAGGGAATTTAAAATTTTATTTATTGCACATATATGAGTCACTAATATTGAAATATTATATTTATTGAATAATTAAATACATAAAATCCTTTATGTATTAAATATCTAAGTGGGTGAGGGAATTTATTACGTATAAATCCAATGGTCTCCTTCACTAGTTTATAAGTGAGGTAACTTATTTCATATGTTAATTTTAGTACCAACCTCTCTATCGAATGGAATGAGTTGCAGACTCACTAAGTATAAACTCTAGTAGTTGTTAGTATTTCGTTAACTCTCCATTTGAGTAACTCATTACAGAACAATAGGTCTAAAATTTAGTGATTGTATATACTTAGCTATAAATAATAGTTTCCTTACTATATGAGTCACTACTATTATTTATAGGACCAAAGCTAAGTCAGCTGTTTAATTTTACTTGGCATAGTCACTTGCCTAGATAGTAAAGATAATAAGTATTGACTTGTCTAGATAAATATTGAATAGTAGATAACCTCCAATCGAGGCATGCTATTTACGGTATACTAGGCTGCTGGAGATTTCTTTTAAAATATTGGTAGAGTGAACCATATTTTAATGATTGAATTTTATGTTTATTGTTGCTTGTCATTTTTTGTTATAATATATGGTTCTTAGGATTAAAATGCCTTTCAATTTACTTGCTATTATTCTAAAAAAAAAACAAACTGATTGGACCAAATTATATTGACTGGAAAAGGAATTTGAATATTATGCTGACTGTTGAAGAGTACAAGTTTGTGCTCACTCAGGTCCATCCATTGGATTGGGCAACCGATGAGGAAACCCGAGCTTATCAGAAGTAGATAAAGGCTGATGAGATGTTGCGGTGTTACATTTTGGCATCTAAGTCGAATGTTCTGCAACATCAACATCAGGGTATACCCATTGCCTATGACATGATGAATAGCCTCAAAGACATGTTTGGGGATCAGAATCGTGCTGCTAGGATAGTTGCCATGAGAGATCTAATGAACACGACTATGGTTGAAGAGACCCTAGTAAGGGATCATGTTCTGAAGGTGATGAATCTTCTAAATGAGCTAGAGATCCTTTGAGCTAAAATCGATAGGGAAACCCTAGTTGATATCATTTTTCAATCGTTGTCTAATTCCTTTAAGCAGTTTTGTCTGAACTATAACATGAATAAGTTCTTTTATTCAATGGCAGAGCTTTTTAAAGAGCTTTAAGCAGCTGATGGCCTCATCAAGAAGCCAGTTGTTGCTCTTGTTATTAAGAAATGTTCTACTTCTAAACAGAAAAGGAAGAAGAAGCAGAAAAAAGATTCAGAAACAGAAATTCGTTCCTCAGGCACCTTATAGGCCTCAAGAAGGAGTGAAAAAACCCAAGGGCAAGTGTTTTGTCTGTAAGTAGTTGGGGCACTAGAAGTTGGAATGTCCAGTTTATCTAGCCAAATGGAACAACAAAGGTAAATTTCATTCACTAGTAGTTGAAACATGTTTAGCGGTGTTATCTACTGGTACATGGTGTGTAGATACGGGAGTCACTAATCATATATGTAATTCTTTGCAGGGGTTCCACCAAACCCGCGAGTTTAGTGATGGAGAGATTTACATCTTTTTAGGAGACGGCCCGAGAATGTCAGTAGTTGCAGTAGGAGATTTTAGGAAAGTTTTGAATTTGGAAAGATTTGAATTTTGAAAAGTTTGAAGGTAGAAAAGTTTTGAATTTAGAAAATGTAAACTTAGGAAATGTTTGATTTAAGAAATATTTGATTCTTGTTTTCTAAAATAAATAATTTGATATGGTTTCTAAAATTGAAGGATTTGATCTAGTATCTTAATTTGAAAGATTGGATTTGACATGGAATTGGAAACGTTTGATTTTGGAAATCTAGGATTTGAAAATCTATGATTTTGTGTTGAAAAAGAGATTTTGAAAATCTAGCATTTGACGTAAAAGATAGTTTTGGAAACCTATGATTTAAAGCAAAAGAGGAAGTCATGCTTTTAGGAAAGAGAATTAGGGTTTTCTAATCATGGAATTTTGGGCTTGACTTGGACTAAAAAAAAAGAGTTTTTGGCAAGTAGATCTTTTGAAAAAAGTTTCTAGGAAGGAAACTTAAAGGGAGTTTTTAGAAAGTGAATTTTTGAAGAAAGCTTTTTGGAAAGGAGTTTGAAAAGTAATTTCGAGAATGACTTGAATATGGACTTTTTGAAAATCCTTTGAATATCTCACTTTCTTAAAACGATTCTAACCATGAAGAGATTAGAACCATTGTAAGTTGGTAGTTTTGAAAACAACATGAATTTGAAATATAGACCAATATGATTCTATTGAATATCACACTTTCCTAAAACAACCCTAACCATGGAATAGCTAGAATCATCTTAAGATTGTGGTTTTGATGAAAAATAATCTAGGGTTTACACCCAAAATATGGGCCTTGATGGTCACAACCAATATAACACTTTTCTAAAACAACCCTAATCATGGAATAGCTAGAATCACTTTAAGATTGTGATTTTGAAAACAAGTTTTGAAAAAAGAGATTTTGAATGCAAGTTTGAAAGATGATTTCGATGCAAGTTTTGAAAACCACTTTTGAAAACAATTTTGAGGGGATGTATGAATATGACATGCATAATGCAAGTAAGGTCGTGAACAGACAAGGTTGGCTTCACCACATAATCAAGGGGGCCAAATCTACATTGTCTAAGGTTGAACTAGAAGAAAGCCTCGACACGGTGACTTTCAACAGTCCTTCCTACATATGAATCGGGGAATCCTTTATTTCAAGCATGCAAGAAAAAGGGGGGGGTATAAGATAGGGGATTAGAATAGAAGAAAATTCAAGTGGGTTAGGAGAAAGAAGAGAGAGGGGAAAGTACGTAAACATAAAAATAAAGCCCACCTTGTTTTCTTCTTGTTTTGCTTGCCTTGCTTACTTTGCTTTACTTGATCCTTGAGAGCTTCCGAGTTGCAGCACTTGAGTCTTCAATGGAGGCTTTGGAGCATTGTGTATGAGTGTATGGAGTGTGTATAGGTGTTAGGGTTAAGTGTATGGAGGCTAGGGTTTGAAGAGACTAGAGAGGCTAGGGTTTTAGAGAGATTACGAGCTCTGTAATTCAAAAACCAGAGTTTCTGGACTGAGTTTGTGGACCCCTTTTCATGCAGGGAAGGCTTTGTATTTATATATACAGGACTAGCCTGGCGCTTGTTGCAGTAGTGCCAGGGCAAATTGCCTACTAGTAGCGCCAGCCACTTAGGAAAGTCCTTAGGGCGGCAAACAATGTATCTTTTCACCCTTGGTACGCAAGGCAAAAGATTTGGGCGCCTATACTAGTGACTATCATGTAATTTTTGGCTTGGCTCTGCTATGAGTGACTCTGGAAGATCCAGGAATGTTTTAGGAGGCCGGGAATGGTCCCAAAGGCTGGAAATGGGAAGAAACTCTTGAAATAGTGTCCTAGAGGTAACAGACTTGAAAAACAAGGTTAAGATTGTCAAAATGGTCGGTTGAGCCCTTAAGGATAAAACGATCAACTAGACCGAAAAACCACCAGAATAGACTTGGAATGACTCATGAGAGGACTCGAAGGTTAGAAACACTATTTAGAATGTTTTGATGGATTGCCAGTTTGATACCCAGAGCCGGTGTGGTTGGAAAGGGCGATCGGCCCACCAAGGGTAAAACTGTCATTTTGCATTGGGTTTGCGGGAATAGACTCAGAATGCTTCAGAAAGGTGCTAGAAGATTGAGAGTACTATTAGAAGCATCCTCGGGAGGTTATCGGTTTGATACCCAAAGCTGGTGTGGTTCTTGGAGGTAATTGGGTGCCTAGGGGCAAAATGGTCATTTTGACCGGATAGTCTCAGAATTAGTACGAAACCAACTGGAAGGCACTTGAACATGCCGGATCATCTTTGAAACGATCTTGAAGGGGTGGACTTATCGTTTTGAAGACTTAGGTACTTTTTCGAGAAGCGTGTCAAAAAAGGCCTAAGGGATATTTTGGTCATTTTTCACCAGAGTAGGCTAGCAGGGACTGGTGTTAACTCTTGTTTTGAGTGTTTTTGTCACTCTAACGGTTTGTGACGAGTTGGTTTTCAAAGATATCTCGTCCTGTGGTAAACTTTTCACCACTAAGAGGCGAGTTCGGTCCCGTGACATAGGGGTTTTGTTGGCAATTCCTAATGTCGATTTATTTGTGAGTGTTTCCACCACTCTGACAGTTGTGATGTTTGCAAGTATTTCCGCAACTCTGACGATGTGCGTTCATTCTGAAGCTGCTAAGTGGACTTATCATCTAAGGAATTAACTTTCTTAAAAGACGTGTCGAATAATGGACATTCTTCATTAGCAGGCTAGTAGATGCCAAAGGTGAACCGTTTTACCATCTCGAGGACTTGGGTTCCTTCCCGGTTGATGGGTTTGAAGGGACTTATCGTTTCAAAGAGTTTCTCAAAAAACGTGCCGGACTGGATGGTCTTACCGCTTGAGGGATCAATTTTCTCAAAAGGCATGCTAGATTTGATTTGAATTGGAATTGGATTTGAAATTGAATTTGAGATTGAAATGGGGACTTATCATCTCTAGGAAGACGTGCCAACTGGAGTAGGACCGAATAATGCCACAAGGGCATTTTGGTCATTTTACCTCAGTTAGGCTCGCAAAGCGATTGATTGACTAAATTTGAGACTAGACAACTGGTTTTGACTTGAATGTGTCTGTGTCAGTTTAAATGTGAGTCCGGTCGGACCAGAGATTGCCGAGCGAGCAAAAATGAGGTGCTTACAATGAGGACTATGTAATGAACAACAAACCTAGAAGTAAATTATTCTAGAAGAGCTGAGAGGAGATAGACCAGCACATACTTCTTTATTACCTTCAGTATAAGAAGAAGCACCACAAGACCGATTCATTAGCATCTCATTGCCTTGTCGTAGTGGAAAGAATGTTGTGACTTAGGCTGATAATGAAACGTAGTGTACAGATACTATCAACATGTTGGTTCCACAACCAGGGCATGATAATGGTGCACAAGGATTCAAATTAGCAGATCAATTCACTCGTAATACACAGATACTAGTCGTGCCTCATCGTAGTGTGAGGATTATACGCCAACCTGATTGGTATATGTTCTCGGGAGAGTCTTATGACAGAATCCCTGATGAACTGGATGCTAAAGCAGTGAACTATAATGAAGCACTTCAAGATAAAAATGTAGAACGTTGGAGGAAGGCTATGAAATTAAAGATGCAGTCCATGTTCTCTAATCAAGTTTGGAATTTTATAAAACCATCCGAATAGAGAAAACCCATCGAATACAAGTGGATTTATAAGAAGAAGAGAGGAGCAGACAGGAAGGTGGAAACCTTCAAGGTTAGGCTTGTTGTAAAAGGGTTTACTTAGAAAGAGGGGATAGACTATGAGGAAACTTTTTCATAGATAGCCATACTAAAGTCTATCTTGATAGAAGTTTTAATGAGTGCATCATATTGATGCAACTAGATGGTTTTGTCGCAAAAGGCCAAAGCACATGGTGTGCAAGCTTAAGAAGTCCATTTATAGACTTAAGCAAGCATCTAGGTTTTGGAACACTCGTTTTGATTAGGCCATTAAGTCTTATGATTTTGATTAATAGATTGACAAGTCGTGTGTATATATGAAACGTAGTGGAAATGTGGTGGTGTTCTTGGTACTGTATGTGAATGATATCTTGCTCATCGCAAATGATGTGGGGGTATTATCTTCGGTTAAGGTATGGTTATCTAGATAGTTCGATATGAAAGACTTGAGAGAAGCCGGTCATATCCTTGGGATTAAGCTTTTGCAAGATCATAAGCATAGGATGCTGGGCTTACCACAAATTATTTATATCGATAAGATTCTTGCCCGTTTTAGCTTGCAGAATTCCATGAAAGGGTTTCTCTTTTTTAGAAGTGGAATCTCTCTAACCAAGGATCAGTGTCCTAAGACACCAATTGAGGTAGAGAACATGACGATAATTCCCTATGCATCAGTAGTGGAAAGTCTCATGTATGCTATGCTTTGTACTAGACATGACATTTGTTTTGCCGTAGACATAATTAGCAGATATCAGTCGAACCCAAGGTAGGAACACTGGATTGCAGTAAAGGATATAATCAAGCACCTAAAAAGGACTAGGGATTGTATGTTGGTTTACCAGGCAGATAATCTGGTACCTATTGGGTACACAAACTCAAATTTCCAGTCAGATAAGGATTTCAGAAAATCGACCTCGAGAAATGTGTTTACTCTAAGAAGTGGAGAAATTAGTTAGAGGAATATTAAGTAATCATGTGTTGCTGATTCCACCATGGGGGCCAAATATGTGGTAGCCTCTGAGGTAATCAAGGAGGCCATTTGGCTCAGAAATGTTCTGTTGGATCTAGGAAAGATACCTTTAGTACAATCGCCTATTACACTTTGTTGTGATAATAGCGGGGCGATTGTTAACTCAAAGGAACCTATAACCCACGAGAGGGAAAAACACATAGAGCGTAAGTATCACTCGATATAAGACATAGTGTACAGAGGTAATGTGGTGGTTACCAGGATTGTATCAACAGACAACCTGACAGACCCTTTTATAAAGGGCTTAGTAGCCCTGACTTTTGATGGTCATTTGGAAGGGATGGGACTTAGATGCATTACTGCATGGCTTTAAGTCTAAGTAGGATTTATAGTAAAATAAATTCTATGTGCAATGATTTTAGTATTTATTAATAAATTAGTTATTCTATTTTAATGAGAATCTGTGTGAGTAATGTTTGCCTTGCATTATTTATTTAATGATTGTCCTGCCTTGATTTTTCACACGAGAAAACAAGTGAGAAAAACATAATACTCTCTCGTTAGAAGTCATCCTCCTAGAAGGACTAGTGCAACTAGCTTTGAATTGAAAATTAACTTGAATAAGAGCTTTTAGAAAAGATTTGGAGTCACTACCTAACTTTGTTAAGGTGAGTTAGGTCATTTAAAACTAAGTGCAATCCGAATATTAAACTTAGAGTTTTTGAAAAACTTCTTCAAGAGAGGGTTTTTGGAGAAAACAGGTTATTTGACAACCTTTAGAAAGATTTAAATCCTTTTTTTTTTAAAATAACTCAGTTTTTTGTCTCTCTAAAATAGTGATTCTAGGTTCGGAGGTTGGTTACGTATAGAGAAGACGCACTAAGCTATCACCCTATCCTGCTCTTGATGTACCTACATGTCTATTCACCCTAGGTTCACTCATTTAGAATCTTTGATTATCCATTGTCCAATTATATCTACTTTGAAAAGAATTTTAGAAAAATGTTTGATATGATGCATGACATGTAAGTGCAAGAAATATATTTGATTTTGAAAATAGATTTGAAGTTTGAAAAAGGTTGTGAAAATTAGAAACTTGAAAAAGGTTGTGGAGTTGAAAATTTGAAAAAGGTTATGGAAATTGGAAACTTGAAAACAATTGTGACCATACCCATGAGGATTGCCTACGTATCCCTTTATTGGGAATCAGGTCAGTCGTAGTTCGGACTCATAATTTGATTGAAAATAGACACTTTGGGGTCTATGAAAAGTTTGATTTGAAAATATTTAATTTGAACATTGATTGGAAGATTTGAAATTGAACTTTGATTTGAAATCGAACTTGAAACTGACTTTGCAATAAAACTTGAACTTGGAATTGAATTTTTGAAATAGACCTTGGGCTTGTTTCGAAAAGTTTGAATTGAATTTTGAAATCATCTTGATTTAGATTTAAAAACAGGGTGAAGCCTCCTAACTTAGGGATAGGGTTGAACTAGGGCTTAGACATCCTAAGGCTTGGGTAACCTAGGGTTGTAGCATGCAACTGAAATAGAAAGGTTTGATTTTAGAAAGTTGGATTTTAGGAAAGTTTTGAATTAGAAAAATTTTATTTTAGTAAAGTTTTCTTTTTAGGAAAGAGTTGATTATGGAAAGATTGGAACTTAGAGAGATTTAAAATTTAGAAAGATTTGAACTCAGAAAGATTTGAAATTTAGAAAGATTTGGAAGTTTGAAATTAAGAAAGATTTGAAAGTTTGAAATTAGGAAACGTTGAAATTAGGAAGGATTGGAATTAGGAAAGATTTGGATTAGGAAAGATTTGATTTCTATTTCCTAAAGTTAAATATTGGACTTTATTTCCAAAAATAGGGGATTTGATTTTGCTTCCAAAATTGGGGGATTTGACTTGGTTTCCTAGATTGGAAGATTTGATTTGACATAGGAGTTGGAAAGGTTTAGTTTTGAAAATTTTGGATTTGGAGATCTATGATTTGGTAGAAAAAGGGGTTTTGGAAACCTATGATTTGAGGCAAAATAGAAAGTCATGATTTTAATAAAAGAATTAGGGTTTCCTAATCATGGACTCTAGGGTTTTGATTTGGACTTCAAGACAAAGAGTTTTTAGAAAACAAATATTTAAAAAGAGTTTTTAGGAAGTAGATTTGCAAAACTATTTGGAAAGAGGTTTGAATATAGACTTTTACAAATCTCTTAAATATTTCACTTTCCTGAACCATTCTAGGGTTGTGATTATGACAACTATGGTTTGAAATATATATCATAATGACCATATTGAATATAACATTTTCCTAAAACAATTCGAACCATGGAATGACTATACTCACTTTAGGATTATGATTTTGATAAAAACAATTTAGGGTCTGCACCCAAAATTTAGACCTTGATGGTCATATTAAATATAACACTTTCCTAAAATAACCCTAACCATGGAATGGCTAGAGTCATCGTAGGAGCGTGATTTTGAAAACTGGTTTGAAAGAATGAGATTTTGAATGCAAGTTTTGAAATAGAACTTTGATGTAAGTTTGAAAACAACTTTGAATGCAATGTATGAACATGATAACTATAATGCAATAGGGACGTGAACATTCAAGGTTGGGCTTCACCACATGATTAAGGGGGCCGAACCCACACCGTCTTGGGTCGAACTTGAAGAAAGCCTCCAGTACGGTGTCCTTCAACAATTTTTCCTAGGCATGAATCGAGAAGTCTCTTGTTTCCAGCATGTAAGAAAAAGAGATAGAAGATTGGGATTAAAATAGAAGAGAACCCAAGTGGGTTAGGAGAGAGGAGAGAGAAGAGAAAGGGGGATTACATAAAAATAAATAGAAAACCAACATTGTCTTGTTCTTGCTTTGATTGCTTTACTTGACTTGAACTTTGATAGCTTTGAAGATGCAGCACTTCGTCTTCAATAGATGTTTGGAGGCTTGTATTTGAGTGTCTAGAGTATATGGAAGCTAGGGTTTGAGTGTATGGAGGCTTGGGTTTAAGGAGGCTTGAGAGAATTAGGGTTTTGAGGGAATTCGAGCTCTATTTTCAGTGAGGCAGAGTTTCTGGACTGAGTTTGCAGACCCTTTGTTCGTAGGGAGAAGGTCTGTATTTATGGGCAATTGAAACAGGAATTGGCGCCTGTTGCAGTGGCGCCAGTTCTCTTTTAAGCTTGGCGCCACTAAGAGTGGCGCTAGGCCATTTATTGGCTTGGTGCCACTATTAGTGGCGCCAACCACTGAGGAAAGTTTTAAGGCGGCAAGAAACATATCTATGAACTCTTGGGACGCAAGACAAAAGATTTGAGTGCCTGTCCTAGTGACTACTATGCAATTTTTGGCTAAGCTCCACTAGGAGTGACTTCGGAAAGTCTTGGAATATAATCTTATCGTTCACAGTCTTGGATGGAACTAGACACACCATCAGTAGGACTGTAGTACAAGGTTTTAATATGTCTTTCTTGATTATAGGGAACGGTATAGTTCCAACTCCTTGCACTAGTATACTTTATGTGTATTAAACCGGACCGTATTGAGGCAATTGGTTTTATACTGATTATATAAAACAATTAATACCTCATGATTATTATAAGTGCTTATACTCTTAATCCTAATATAATAAATAGACATGTGCATTTAATGTTTATTGTTTTGATTCACAGAAGAGTGAGATTCTTTGTGGGTCAATAAACTTAATGAGTTGGATAATAACATTATGTGTATGATGAATATTAATTATTGATAGAATCCATGTCCCGGTATAGGGATTGATGATACCACCTTGAGGAAGCTTATAAGTTTTGATTATGTCAAACCCTGTAGGTGAATTATGAAGCTGACATATCAAATAAGTTAAGTGGAAGGTCTCAAGGAATTAAATAAGTATATTATTTTAATTGTCAGTAATTTAATTTAATAGACGGGTATCTGTAATCTTAACGTGGGGAGATAAATAAGCATTTAATAATATGGAGCTTAAAATATAATTTATAGTATGACAAGGAGTGCAATTATAATTCATTAGTAATATAAATTATAATTTAAGTAAATAGGAATTAATCTTGGTTGGATTAGGAATCATTATTTGCGTAGGAAGCCCTAGTTATACTAATCCTATGGTCCTTGCTGTAACCTCTATATATACGCACTCTAAGAGCAGATAGGATTACACTTGCTTAGAATTGAGAGATACACGTTTTTGTGAGGAAGAGAAACCCTAATAGCTGTGAGCCCACTCTCTGTGGGGTAAGGCATGTACGAGGAATACAATAGAAGTCCAAAGGTTAAGTTTGAGTAATTGACTAGTGCTTGTTGCTTTTGCTTGCTGTTCGAGATAAAAGTAGAAGGATATTGAAGTCTATACCTACTGCTATTGGGGATTAAACCAGAGAGATCTCGAAGGTATGATTCTAATTACGTAGATTAGTCTCTGCTAATTAGATCAGATTTTTTGGTATTATACACTATAGCCGGGTCGTGAAAAATTTCACAGTCCCCAACAATAGTTGAATAGAGAGAAAGTGATCCTGATTCGTACTTAGTTTTTTAGTTGATCACTTATATTTATATTTGTTGTAATTGGAATATTATTGCATGCGATTACCATTTGTTGTCTATCCATGCATTGATCATATTGGTTATATTGCTATTTTGATTATAGCATTTTGTGTTGGCAAACACAATGAATATGTCAACAGGCAAGATTGGTTCACTCACATCAGTAATTGCTTTTGATGCTTGAGAGAGCAGCAAAATTAGGACACTATAGACTATTGTGTCACCCTATTTTTAGACGAGATAAGGCCTGACAGTTGAGGCCGATGATGGCTATTACCTTATATCCATCATGCGTGTATAGATAGCGAGATACGAGATCTTTAATGTCATTTTTGGATGGCGAGCTTGCGAAGAAGTCAAGTTAGGCTCTTATGCAGCAACCAGACCAAGATTTATACGATGTTGGTAGCTTGACATAAGCTCTCAGGGAGAGTTGCTCCACTATAGCTTGTATTTCATACTATATATTCTTCGTGACCATTTTAAGGAGGTGAATGAGTTCCCTATCTCTTCGCCATATGAGTCCTTACATGTTATTTTTTAGTGAGAAACGTTATGATACCCTTTGTGACTTTTGACTATGCCATGAGGTAAAAGAAGTAATGCAACTACTTTGGTATGAAACCTTGTGGTCATGATTGATTTGGCCTTCCGGACATCGCTGGGAAAGCGGTTAGTCCTGATCCAAATGGCACAAGGGCAAATGAAGGATCATCTATTACTTCAGGCTTTATACCCATGGCCAACTTATTTCACTTGCTTGTATTGCGATATAAGTATATGTATATCGTTGACCTCGAGGGATTAGGCATGTGTAATGAGGGGTTGGAGATGCCTAATTGATGGGATTGACGGATTCGGGGTACTTGAGACACTTTCATTTTTTTCGTGGTTGATGTCTCTATGCTGGCTTTATTGGGTTTGGTGTAGAGCTTCCACACCTAGTGTACTCAGCGGTTGCACGACTCATTTGTAGTATAATCTCACACAGTGACGTTAGAATGGTTGAGAGGTTGATATTGTTGCTCTTTGTGCATTCCTACATGCGAGTGGGAGATGTTGGTATTTAAGTTGGTTCAAGCACCCACAGGCATGCCTAAACCTAGACCCATAACCCATGGATG
This sequence comes from Euryodendron excelsum, assembly GCA_033060915.1. Classification (NCBI taxonomy): domain Eukaryota; kingdom Viridiplantae; phylum Streptophyta; class Magnoliopsida; order Ericales; family Pentaphylacaceae; genus Euryodendron; species Euryodendron excelsum. The sequence goes on along the minus strand of CM065382.1, from coordinate 48,980,650 downwards.
GTGGTTGTCGCGCCTAGATTTTTCGCACTCGAGGAATACTCACACAAGCGGGAAAAATGCTGTACTCTCTCGTTAGAACTCACCCTCCTGAAAGAATGAGTGCGACTAGGTTTGAATTGAAAAATTGGTTTGAATAAAGGGCTATTGAAAAAGATTCGGAGTCGCCACCTAACTTAATTAAGGTAAGTTAGGTCACCTAAAAACTAAGAATAATCCGAAGACTACATTTAGGGTTTTTGAAAAATAATTTTGGAAAACATCCTCAAGAGAGGGTTTTTTTAGGAAAACGGGTTGTTTGGCAACCTTTGGAAAACATTTAGCTCTTTTTAGAAAAATAACTCCTCTTGGTCTTTGAAATCAGTGTGCTAGGTTCGGAGGTTGGTTACGTGTAGGGAAGACGCACTAAGCCATCACCCTACCCCGCCCTTTCGGTACCTACATGTCAATCTACCTCAAATTCATCTATGAGAGTCTTTAACTAACTATAGTTCAATCCTATCCATTTTTAGAAAAACAATGTTTGAATAGAAACTAACATGATGCATGATATGTAAGTGCAAGTTAAGAGAATGGAAAAATAGATTTGAAAAGAGATTGATTTGAAATTGATTTGATTTGAAAATGGAATTGAAATTGGAAAGTTTGAAAATAGAAATTTTGAAATTGGAATTTTGAAAATAGATTGGAATTTGAGATTTGGAAAGATTTTGGAAACCGCACCCATGAGGGTGGAATTGAAAGTTTGAAAAGTATTGTGACCGCACCTATGAAGGTTGCCTACGTATCCCTTTGGGGGAATCAGGTCAGTCATAGTTCGGACCGAAGTCCGATTGAAAAGAGATTGATTTGAAGAGAGAGATTGGATTGGAAGAAAGAGATTGAATTGAAAATTAGATTTAATTTGAGATTAGAAAAGGAGATTGGAAATTGAAATTTTGGAAAAGATTGGACTTTGATTTGAAAAGATAGATTTGGACTTGTATTGAAAAAAAGAAGGTTTGAGAAAACCTAGACTTAGAAAAGAGAAGAGACTTAGGAAAGATTTGACTTGGCTTGGAAGATTTGGAAAGGTTAGATTTTAGGAGATGTTCGAATTAGGAAAGGTCCGATTTAGGAAAGTTTCGAATTAGGAAAGTTTCATTTTTGGAAAGTTTCAAATTAGGAAAGTTTTAGGTTTAAGAAAGTTTTCAACTTTAGGAAAGTTTTGAAATGGGAAAGTATTGAATTTAGAAATGTTTTGAATTAAGAAAAGTTTAGTATGAGAAAGGTTTAGAATTTGGAAAGTTTCAAATTAAGAAAGTTTTGAATTTTGGAATGTTTGAAAAAGGGAAGTTTTGAATTTGAAAAGTTTTGAAAACAAGGAAGTTTTGAAAATAAGAAAGTTTCGTTTTGGGAAAGGTTTGAAAAAGGAAAGTTTTCAATTTAGGAAATGTTTGAATTAAGAAAATTTCAACTTAAGAAAGTCTTAAATTAAGAAAGTTTTGAGTTTAGAAAAGTTTTAGATTTGAAAAGATTTTAAAGTTTTGGAAATTTTAGAATTTAGAAAGATTTAGGTTTAGAAAGATTTAACTTAAGAAAGTTTTGAATTTAGAAAACTTAGAATTTTAGAAAGATTTGACATTTAGAAAGTTTCAGATTTAGAAAATTTTAGATTTTGAATTTTAGGAAATCTTGAAATTAGGAAAGGTTTGGGTTTGAAAACTTTGGTTTGAAAAGTTAAGATTTGAAAAGATGGTAGAATTAGGAAAGGGTTGAATTAGGAAATATTTGAAAGTTGAGTTTTAAAATTTAGGAAAGATTCTTACATTCAAGTTTTGAAAACTTAAGGTTTAGGAAAGCGGAAGTTTAGGAAGGATTCGAATTAGGAAAGAGTTAGATTTTGAAATTTAAAGAAAAATTTAGAGTTTAGGTTTAGGAAAGTATTGAATGAAGAAAAGTTTAGATTATGAAGGGATTGGATTTGGTTTCTAAAAGAAAAGATTTGATTTTTGTTTCAAAAAACGGAGGATAGGATCTAGTTTCCTAAACGGGGAAATTTGATTCGGTTTCCTAAAGGAAAAATAGGATTTCGCAAGGATTTGAAAAAGGAGATTCTAGAAACCCTAGATTTGGAAAATTATAGTTTTGACGTAGAAAATAGGTTTTGGAAACATGTATAGTTTGGATGTGAAAACAAGAGATTTTGGAAACCTAGGTTTGGGGCAAAGTTTGAAAATCATGTTTTTGGAAATAAAATTAGGGTTTCCTAATTGTGGGTTCTAGGGCTTGACTTGGGCTCTAAGAAAAGAGTTTTTGGAAAGTGCGTTTTTGGAAATGAAGGTTTTCTAGAAGGGAATCCTAGGGAGGAGTTTTTGGAAAGTGAATTTGAAGAGAGAGTTTTTGGAAAGAGATTTTAAAGAGAAGGAGTTTTGGAAAATGTGTTTTTAGAAACGTAGATTTTAGAAGGAAAATCCTAGAGAGGAAATTTCTAGAAGGGAGATTTTGGAAAGAGAGTTTTTGGAAAGATTTTTGGAGAGAGTTTTTCTAAGAAAGAGACCTAAGGAACGTTTTTGGAAGGTGAATTTTGGGGAGAGGATTTTGGAAAGGAGTCGAAAAAAAAGGGAGTTTTGAAAAATAGATTTTGGAGGGAGTTTTTGAAAACCACTTTGAAGAGGAGAGTTTTAGGAAAGTATGTTGAAAAAGAGATTTTTAGGAAGGGATTTTTGAAGAAAGAGAGTTTTGGAAAGTATGAAAACGTCTCACTTTCCTAAAGCGATTCTAGCCATAAGAGGGCTAGAACCACTTTAAGAAAGTGGTTTTGGAAAACAATAAGATTTGAAAATATAGACCAAAAGGGTCACTTTTAATGCAACACTTTCCTAAAGCAACCCTAGCCATGGAAAGGCTAGAATCACCCTAAGATTGTGGTTTTGAAAACAAGTTTTTGAAAAAGAGATTTTGATGCAATTTTGAAAACAAGTTTGAAAACGTTTTGAAAAACAACTTTGAAAACGGTTTTTGGAAGATGCAAGACTATGATATGCACAATGCAATTTGGGGTTGTGAACATACAAGGTTAATGCTTCACCACATAATCAAGGGGGCCGGACCCACGTGGTCTCTGGTTAGGCTAGGAGAAAGCCCCCGACACGGTGACTCTCCAATAGCCCAATCCTACACATGGACCGGGAATCCCCTTATTTCAAGCATGCAAAGAAAGGGCGGGAAAGAGATGGGGGATTAAAATAGAGAAAACCCAAGTGGGTTGGAGAGAAAAGGGAGAGGGGGAAAGTGTGGAAACTTAAATAGGGAGCCTACCGTATGTCTTTTTTATTTTGTGCGCCTTGCTTTCTTCGGTCTTCGGTCTTGATCTTCGTCTTCAATCCTCAAGAGTTGTCTTCAAGCTTCTGGTTGCAGCTCTTCAAGTCTTTAAGGTAAGGTTGAAGGTTAGTGTATGAGTGTATGGGGGTGTGTTTGAGTGTATAGGAGGCTAGGGTTTGTGTAGGGTGGCTAGGGTTTGGAAAACCTAAGGAAACTAGGGTTTTTGGAGGTACTCGAGCTCTTTATATCGAATTATGTGATATCTAGGTTAAGTTTGCAGACCCTCTTCATGTTGAATGAGGTTCTGTATTTATCGAGGGAGGACAACACTGGCGCCTGTTGCAGTGGCGCCAGGGCAAAATTGCTTTTAGCGCCACTAGGAGTGGCACCAGGCCAATTCTTGGCTTGGCGCCATTACTAGTGGTGCCAGCCAGTTAGGAAACTTTATAAGTCGGCAAGCAACGTATTTTTGATTAGATTTGGGCGCCTGTATTAGTGACTACCATGCAATTTTTAGCCTGGCTTCACTAGGAGTGACTTCGGAAAGTCCGGGAATGATTTGGAGGAGCCGGGAATGACCCGGAAGGCTGAAAAGGAGCAGGAACACTTAAAATAGTGTCCTGGAGGTATTTGACTTAAAAAGTGAGGACAAAATGTGTCGGAAAGGTTGACCGGACCTTTAGGGGCAAAACGATCAACCGGACTGGGAAGCTGCCGGGGCGAACTCGGATTGTCCCGGAAGAAGACTTGGGATCTGGAAACATTATTTAGAATGTTCCCAGAGGTTCCTGGTTTGATTCCTAGAGCCGGCGTGGTCGGAAAAGGAGACCGGCCCACCAGGGGCGAAACGGTCATTTTGTACTGGGTTTGGCGGAACTGACTCGGAAGGGTCCGGAAAAGTAAAGGAAGGTTGAGAACACTATAAAAAGTATTCTCGGGACATTACCAGTTTGATACCCAGAGCCGGTGTGGTTCCCAGGGCAGTCGGATGCTTAAGGGCAAAATGGTCATCTTAACCGGAAAGTCTCAGAAAAGGTCCAAAGGACAGTTTGGTCATTTTTCACCGAAGTGGGCTAACAAACACTGGTGTTGACCTGGGTTTTGAGTGTTTTCGCCACTCTAACGGCGGTCGTCGTGACACAGGGGTTTGTTACCAATTCCCTATATCGACCTATTTGTGAGTAGTTTCGCTACTCGGACCGTCTCGAGGAATAAACTGTCTCGAGAGAGGGATTGGAAAGGGGTCTTACCGTCTCCAAAGAGACGTGCCTGGATTGGAACCGTCTCGAGGAATAAACTGTCTCGAGAAAGGGATTAGAAAGGGGACTTACCGTCTCCGAAGAGACGTGCCTAGATTTGAACCGTTTCGAGGAATAAACTGTCTCGAGAGAGGGATTGGAAAGGGGACTTACCATTTCCGAAGAGACGTGCCTGGATTGGAACCTTCTCGAGGAATAAATTGTCTCGAGAGTGGGATTGGAAAGGGGTCTTACCGTCTCTAAGGAGACGTGCCTGGATTGGAACCGTCTCGAGGAATAAACTGTCTCGAGAGTGGGATTGGAATCGGAAAGGATAATGCCCCTAAGGGCATTTTGGTCATTTTGCCTCTATTTGGGCCTGACAGGCCCGTGAAGCGATGGAAAGACGGAATTTGGACCTAGAAAATTGGATTCGATAGGAATATGCCCACAATGACTTGGAAACAAGTTTGGACGGAGTGTAGACCGCCGAGCGGTCAAAAATGGGGTACTTACAGCTACCGCTCTTTTTCTATCTTTGCATGTCAATGACAGAAAAAGATAAAAGTAAGTGTCCCATGTTGACCGCGAGGCAGTCGGAGGGACGGACACTAGAAATCTTTCGACAACGGGAGTCGAAAACGTATAACGGGCCAAAAGGTCTTCGAAAACTAGTTTTGGCTGGAAAAAGGGCAAAACTGCCCGGAATTTATGACTGGCGCCACTAATAGTGGCGCCTTTGTCAAAATAGAACTGGCGCCTCTGCTAGTGGCGCTAGGCTTAAAGTTAAAACCAGAAAATTTCTGGTTTGAACAGCTGCGGCACTTTGGGGAGTTTTTGCAAATTCGTGAGGCATTGCGAGGAATCCATCTTGGAGATTGAAGGAGCACTCTTTGGGGACCACGGGTGATTGCGGAAGGAGTCCACGTTGCCAGAAAAGTCGCCGGAAGAGAAGATTTCGTCGGAGAACTTCCAAAAGGTGAGTTTTCAAATTTTGTTGATTTTGATGTGTAGAACTTCGTTTGAATCATGTGAATAGTGGAAATTGATGTTTTGATATGTTTTGAACGCTTTGGTGATGCTGTTTTTGCATTTTGATGGTTGTTTGATTGAATTTGAATGATTTTTTATGATTATGCGAAGAGGGTTTTCTGCAGGAATAGGGGATTTGTTCCTATAGGCATGGGTATTGGGTTTTCTGGCTATGTTTTTGTGCATTGTGTCTTAGAAAAATGTGTTTAACAAACGTATGAAATTTCGTGATTTTCTGAAAACTCGGTGAATTTTTGATTTTTTGAAAAATAGAAAAATATTTAGAAAATTAGAAAATTCAAAAAATTGATGAAATATTTAAAGTTTGAAATTTGGAAAGAGGTTGGAATATTTTTGAAAACATTTGAGGTGATTTTGAAAAATTTTGGAAGCCTTTTGAAAACCATTGATTTATTTGAAAAATAAAACATGTGTTTTGAAAATTTTGAAAAATTGGAAAAGTGTGTACGTGTACCGTTGTCATGTGATTGTTGCGTTGGAAAGTGCACGTTTTGTATTTTGTGTTGATATCATGGGTGTTTTAGGGGCCATTTTTAAACGGGACTCTGCCGAAATTTTTAGAAATTATGGAAAGAGTTGGTTAAAGTTTTTAGAAATAAACTCTTTTTTTTTTAAAGGAAAAGGGCAGAGAACCCTTGAAACTTGGGTTAAAGTTGGAAAATCAAGATGTGCATGTAGGAAATTTGTTTTGACTTATCATTCGAAGTCTTTTATTTGTCTTGTTTGTGTTAGTTGTTTATTTTATTTTACTGTTATTTAAGATGCATGGGTGGTATATTACCATCACTTACCTTGGCTTACCTTTTCAGGATGGCAGATGGAGTTTTGAGTCGGCTGAGAGCCTGGCACAGTAGTTACCCTCCGGATGAGCAAGATATCTTTCGTCGGTCCTTTGGTCGGGTGGCTTCGCTTTTATCAGTGCGGCTTATTCTCGGACTCATGGAGGCAGTGATCCCTTTCTGGCAGCCGGACTTGTCTCTTTTCCGCTTTGGAGAGTGTGAGCTTACCCCTACTCCTCACGAGTATGGGTTCGTTCTTGGTTTCCGAGATGTTTCTGCTGACATTGTGGGACCCCTTGTTCCGGATGGTTGTATTACAGTGGTTTCGTCCCAGCTCAGATTCAGACGCGCAGTTCTTTTGTCTTCTTCTTTGCCCCAGTTTCCCTATGTCCCAGCAGAGTTCCTCTTTTCCCGTTTTGAGTTTCCTACGGGTATGCGAGTTCATTCAGGTGAGTGGCACACCTCCCAGGATTGGGCTATTTCTCGTGTGGTTGCCTTAGCCTTGCTTCTGTTGAACTTCTTGGTGTTCCCTCGAGAAGATGATTTAGTGGACTGTCGACTCTGTGCACCGCTGGCCTTAATCCGTAAGGGGCATTCCTATGCTCCTATGATTTAGGCGATTAGTCATTTGTTTGTTACACCTTTGTTTCAGCACACGTGGTATCCTGAGCTCGATCATGTACATTCCCTGGCGAGATCTCAAGGTGTCATGGCAGGTGAGGGGAGATTTCCGCAAACCGCTGCATCCTGGACTGACTATCTTCAGAGCATGAGGTCAGGCACAGTCAGGTGGTATTCAGGGCTGGTTGGTAGGTATTGCTTGAGAGTTCGGCCTTCCGGGAGAGCTTTCGTGCCCTTAGCAGGCCTACGGGGCATTGCCCCTTTCTTCGGGATTCGGGTTCTACGACAGCTTGGTAGGAGTCAGGATATCCCTTTTTTAGCTTCTGCAGCCGAGTTTACTCTTGTCTTTGAGGCGTCGATTCCTAGAGCATTGGTGGAGAAAGTTATGGATATATGGAGATCTTTGCTTCCTCACGTTGATGATGATGGTCCCTTCTCCGACATGCCCCCTGCGACCGAGGCCTATCATTATTGGCTTCAAGCTACGTGCTGGGTCCTAGTGGACTTGGGGATCTTCTCATTGAGACTCCTTTGCCTCCCGTAGGGTATACCGACTTCTTGACTGCTATGATTGTTCAGGGGCGTCGTCACAAACAGGAAAACCGTCGTCTGATACGGATGTTGCATGACCGGTTGAGGATGAGAGACGCTGAGATAGTTTTATTAGAGAGGCAGTTAGCAGCAGCCAGATCGACACATGATGACCCACCTTTGGGTGCTACGAGGGTTCGCAGGTGGCCACGAGGCGTTCTAGGCAGTTCTCCTTCCTTAGAGGGTGATGTGATGGATGGCCCGTCCTTGCGGGAGACTGTGGAGTCCCTTACTCGAGAGAGGGACATGCTTCTGGCTAGATGTGCGGACTATGAGCGAGGCCGGCCTGGGTCTTCTGTTGTTGGTACTTCTTCGAGTGCTCCTCTTGTGACTGGCGAGCCAGTGGATCCTTGCATAGCTGATTCCTCCTCTGATGATGACGGGGAGCGATATATTTTTGCCCCTCGCTCTTAGATTTGTTGATTTCTGCATTTGTAGAAAAACATACTTTGTTTAGTGTTATGCCTCTTTTATCTTATGAATTCATGACCTCCCGTGCTTTTGGTGTAATTTCTCTGCATGATTAGTATAGTAACAAATTTGGAAAAAATTAAACGAGAATTACAGTTTAATGAAAAATAACTCCCCTTTGTTTAATTCTTTGACTCACTGACTGTTCCGCGAAAGAGACCTCTGCTTCTTTTAACCCTAACTGAGCTAAACCAGAGAATGCCTTTCAAGACGCCTTTCGACTTTTACACTGTTGCTTTCATACCTTAACTTTTGGGGAATGTAGTAGCTCGAGCTATTTCTTATATCTAAGTCTCTTATTCTCACCTTTTTTTTTTGCTATTTTTGCTACTTTTGCTACTAGTGCCCCTGAGGGTTTTCACCAGTCCCAGCTCTGTCATTTTTGCACCAAGGCGCCTTTGCAGGTTTTCGCCAGGGTCGACAGTTTTGTATCTTGCCACATCCCTACCTTTTTACCTACGGCGCCCTTTCGGGTTTTCACCGCATCCTCGGGAAGCGCTTAACTTTTCTCTCTTCTTTCTCTCTCTTTCCTCAGCTTGGTCTCGGGCTTCTGTTGAGAAGCTCCTAAATGCTACTTGCATCATTCTCCAGCCTATGGCATATTTAGTAAGCTCATTTGGACTAATCAATTTAACTCCAATCTGAGAGGACTTTTAGGGGTTATGGTGTTGGTATTTACTTTCGAAAAAGAAAAGGCTCAAGCCTACCACTCTACTAGTGATCACCTTTGATAGTTTTTGGTTCAATGTCACTTTTCCTGCGTACTCCCATCTGTCCTTGGGTATCTCATTGCACGTCTTTTTTTTTTTTTTTTGCCAATGACGTTAATACCAATATTTGTGCGAACTTCAAGTAGTACTTCAAGGCTTCTTCTTTTTTTTTTTTTTTTTTTACTATTTTCAGTGCCTCTACTGAACATGATCACTTTATTGGGGGAATGCTCCTGAAGGAAAGTAATCGGCTCTAAAGGTTTGACAAATGTTATATATATATACATTTTAATTGGGCAGAAAATGGAATAAGGGCCCCTCGTCATCTTGGAATTAGATTGTTTAGTCCATAGAGCTTTAACCTTAAAACACTACCTTATTGATTAATGGAGAATGAGGAGAGTAGGTTTTATTGCTTCTTTACAGAAACCAAAGGCTTAGCTTTCGGAATCATATGTAGTAGTGTTTGACAGCATCTGAATTCAATGGGCTAGGAAATTCTTGGCCATCCATTTCCTCCAAAACGAGAGCTCCTCCAGACAAGACTTTCTTTACCACGAATGGCCCTTCGTAGTTTGGAGCAAACTTTCCCTGTGCTGTCTTCTGATGGGGGAACACCTTCTTAAGCACCAAATCTCCCGGCTGTAATGATCGAGGTCGTACCTTCTTGTCAAATGCTCTGGCCATTCGCCTTCTGTAACATTGAGCGTGATATACTGCAGCTAACCGTTTCTCATCCAGCAAACAGAGTTGGGCATATCGGTCTTTAATCCATTCTGCTTCGTTTAACTTGGTTTCTGTTAAGATTCGTAAAGAAGGAATCTCAATCTCAACGGGGATGACTGCCTCGGTGCCGTAAACTAGCTCAAAAGGGGTACTTCCGGTGGAGACCCTCATAGTAGTTCGGTAAGCCATCAATGCAAACGGAAGTTTCTCATGCCAATCTTTGTAATTGTCAATCATTTTTCAGAGTATTCTCTTAATATTCTTGTTGGCTGCTTCTACTGCCCCATTCATCTGGGGCCGGTAAGTGACCGAATTCCTGTGAGTAATGCAAAATGTTTGGCATAGCTTTGATATCAATTCGTTGTTCAGATTGGAAGCATTATCAGTAATGAGTGACTCGGGAATCCCATACCGGCAGATGATGTAATTTTTTATGAACCTTTCTACAACCTTCTTGGTGACATGGACGTAAAAGACGGCTTCCACCCATTTAGTGAAATAATCAATGGCGACCAGGATGAAGCGATGGCCGTTGGAAGCTTTAGGAGTGATAGGACCAATCATATCTATCCCCCACATAGAAAAGGGCCATGGGGCAGACATAGAATGGAGCTCAGATGATGGTGCTTTGATCTTATCCCCATGGATCTGACATTTGTGACACCGAAGAACGTATCTAATGCAATTTGACTCCATTGTTGACCAGTAATACCCTGTCCGTAGAATCTTCTTTGCAAGCATGTGGCCATTCATGTGGGAGCCACAAACTCCCTTGTGCACTTCCTCCATGATAACTTTGGCTTCGGCGGTATTGACACATCTTAGAGGTCCGAACTATGATCTCCTGAAAAGCTCATTTCCAGCCATGAAATAGTGTCCCGCCAAACGACAAATGATCTTCCTATCGCGTTGTGTTACCGCATCGGGGAACGTCCTGGCTTGAATATACCTCTAGATGTCATAAAATCACGGTTTCTCGTGAGGTTCAATAGTTGTATGCAGACAATAAGAGGGGACATCCCTGGTGAAGATCTGTAGAGGGGGTATTTCAGTGCCACTGTCGACCTTGATTGCTGCAGCCAATGTAGCCAAGGCATCGGCGAAGCTGTTCTCTGTTCGGGGCACGTGACGAAAATCCACGCTTTTGAATAGCTGACACAAGTCCTTGACCTGTTGATGATACGGGGAGAGTTTGGCGTCTCAAGTTTGATACACTTCCTTGGATTGCTGAATGACCAAATCTGAATCACCAAGAACAACCAGTTCATCAATCCTCATTTCTAATGCCAATCTTAACCCCAGGATGCAAGCCTCATATTCGGCGATGTTATTAGTATAGAGTTCAAGTTGTAGCTTAACTACAATAGGATAATGACTGCCGGTTCTTGACACTACTACTGCCCCAATGCCAGCTCCCCTTTTATTAGCAACGCCGTCAAAAAACATCTTCCACCCGGCTGGTTCTTGCTCTTCAGACGTACCATCAACGCATAGTATATTTTCATCGGGAAATTGGGGCTCCATGGATTGATAATCATCAATGGTGTTCTTAGCCAGATAATCAGCTATCACCTGCCCCTTGACTGCTTTACGGGTAGTGAACACAATGTCGAATTCTGACAGGATCATGTGCCATCGAGCAATTCTGCTGGACAGGGTTGGTTTCTCGAATATATACTTGAGGGGATCCATTTGAGAGATGAGGAAGGTGGTATGGTAGAGCATGTAGTGTCGAAGCCTGTGAGCTGCCCAGGCTAATGCGTAGCAGGTTTTGTCGAGATCGGAATACTTCGCTTCATATGGCAGAAATTTCTTACTGAGATAGTAAATGGCTTGCTCTTTTCTCCCCGTTTCATCATGTTGCCCCAGGACGCATCCCATAGAAGTATTTAACACCGTCATGTACATCAGCAAAGGATGCCCCGGGGTTGGTGCCACTAGGATAGGGGGATTTCGAAGATATTCTTTAATTTTCTCAAACACCATTTGACAGTTATCATCCCACTCCTTTGGAACGTCTTTCTTAAGGAGCTTAAAAATAGGTTCGCACAGGTGGGTCATTTGGGCGACGAACCTGCTAATAAAGTTCAATTTTCCTAGAAAAGACCGAACCTCCTTTTCCCCTTTTGGTGTAGGCATTTCAACAATGGACTTCACCTTGGCAGGATCAACCTCTATCCCTTTTTCATTGACTATAAATCCCAACAATTTCACTGAAGATACTCCGAACGTGCATTTGGCCGGATTTAGCTTAAGCTGATATCTACGGAGGCGATCAAACACCTTCCGTAAGTTGAACAAGTGGTCTTTCCGTTGCTTGGACTTGACGATCATGTCATCCACATAAATCTCTACTTCCTGATGCATCATGTCATGGAATAAAGTTACCATGGCTTTTTGGTAGGTTGCCCCTGCGTTGCGAAGCCCGAATGGCATGACCTTATAATAGTATACTCCCCAGGGGGTAATGAAAGCAGTCTTCTCCCGATCTTCTTCAGTCGGCTTGATCTGATTATATCCCGAAAAGCCGTCCATAAAGGAAAACATTCCATGACCGGCCGTGTTGTCAACAAGCAAATCTATGCGGGGAAGAGGAAAATCATCCTTTGGACTGGCCCTGTTGAGGTCCCGAAAGTCAATGCACATCCGCACCTTGCCATCTTTCTTAGGTATCGGGACGATATTAGCCAGCCATTGGGGATATTCTACTACTTGCAGAAACCCTGCCTGAAATTGTTTAATCACCTCCTCCTTAATCTTTAGGCTCCATTCGGGTTTCAATCTTCTTAGCTTCTGCTTAAAGGGTTTCATGTTCCACAATGGATTCATCTAGTCCAGGCATGTCTTGATAGGACCATGCGAAAACATCCAAGTATGCATTCAAAAGTTTCAATAACTCTTTGCGGTGCCATTGATCCAGGCCCGTACCGATTCTAAGCTCCTTCATTTCCCAAATTAACGGTTTCCGTTTCCTCAATGTTTGGGGTATTACGATTCTCATGTCTTTCTATTTGTTCTCGAATTTCCTCTGGCACCTCCTCTATAAAATTTACATCTTCTTCAATCCCCAATTGTTGGTAGTCAAACTCGGTGTTCAAGTCATCATTTATCAAGATTGGCATTCCCTGGATTAGCTGAGTAGGATATCGGATGCAAGGGTCCCTAGCATGGAAAATAGTGTACAATAAATCAAACAAGAATGGGATATTATTTTATTCATTGATAACTTGATTTTAAAAAGTCAAGACAAATAAATTTAAAAGGACAAAGTTTATGACAAATCAGTTGCTCCAGGGTCTCGCTCTAACGGGCTTTGTACCGAAACTTGCGAGCACGGATGATGTCTTTGCTGGCCCAATTATGCAATTTTTCGCCTGGCAACATTGCTCGAATGGATCCATCTTGAGTTACTCCGATGCTGGTTGTCATGACGGGCGTTTCTCCTTGGACTTTTCTCTCCTTATTACTTAATACAAGTGTTCCTGTCCCTATGTCTAACTGCTTGAATTGGTCCGAGAGTTCCATGACAGCTTTCTTATCAGCCCTTTTCTTCCGCGCTGCTTCTATTCTTTCTCTTTTTGTGGGTTCATATCCCAACCCAAAGGTGGGTTCAGCTGACGGTATTTCTACGACTTCTAGTCTTCCTTGTAAGCATCTCCCTAAGCCTTTACCCGGATGGAAACCATTTTCTTTAAAGTACTGCACTACCATCTGAGAGTTCTTGGAATAATTTGGCTTCACCTGATCTTCCTTCTGCACGACAGTGATATATTCGAACGATTGAAAACAAGAGGGCAGTTCAGTGTCAGATGCAATGATGTCAGCTTTGTATACAGCGAGCTCTTTTTTAACAAAAATAGCGATTAGCTTGGAGCCCACGATGAACTTGACTTTCTGATAAAGACTAGAAGGAACTGCACCCGCCGAATGGATCTAGGGCCTTCCTAACAGCAAGTTATAGACAGCCGGAATGTGTAAAACTTGAAATTTAATCGTGAAGGTTACTGGTCCTATCTCAACAGGCATTTCAATTTCCCCCATGGCTTCCCTCCGAGATCCATCAAAGGCACGGATGATCATACCACTATTTTTCAAGTAAGTTTGGTCCATTCCCAGCCTTTCCAGAGTAGAGTACGGGCACACGTTCAATGCTGACCCATTATCTATCAATACTTTGGCCACCATTCTTCCTCTTGTTCTTACGGCGATATGCAAAGCCTGAGTATGACCTGTTACATCAACAGGAATCTCGTCATCAGAGAAAGTGATGATGTTTGGGGCCATAATGAGACTGACCATGTCATGTAGATTGTCTGGCGTGAAACTCTCGGGCACATGAGCATCCTTGAGGATCTTTATTAAAGCATTCCGGTGCACCTCAGAAGTGAGCAGCAAACCCAACATCGAAATATGGGCTAGGACTTTCCTAAGCTGTTCCATGATATCGTAATCGACCTTTCCTAAAGTTTTGGTGAATTCTGACATCTCCTGATTTGTTGGCTGGTTGGAGCACTCTCCTTCTTTATCCTTCCCCTTCCTTTTTCTTTCCACTTCAACAGAGGTATAAAGGCGCCCTGACCGAGTCATTCCCCCTATTTCTATTACGGGCTCTCCGATGCCATTATCAGGTGGGTAATTCCATGGGATGTTATGAAGACTGGGTATTGGTGTTTGGGTTATGGTGGGAAGAGTTATCCTTGGGTTTACGAGCAAGGGGATTGCTACAGGTGAAGGGTTGGTGAGGACGGGTAGAGTGGTGGGCACATTCGGCTTCTTTGGTAAGACTAAAGGTAGTTTAGGTCGTGTGTTTCCTTGGTTGTTGGTTTGAGGCTCAGGTCGAGCCATAGCGATCATGGGTTCAGGTTCGAACAACATATTAAGGACAAGGGAATAATGGGAAGGGTCTAGTAAGGCTCCTATGGTTAAGTTCATGTCAGGTAGATAAGATTGCATGGTTAGGAAGGAAGGATTTTGGTATTCGGGCTCCTCTAAGGCAGGAATTGTCCCTTCTGAGATTGCGGTAAGTGTGTTGCACAGGGGGTTCCCGCTAGCATTCCCGCTTCCCAATGGTAGGTTTTCCTGAAGCTTGTAACCCATGACCTTCACTATTATAGAGGAAGTTGGACTAGTATTCATTACCTATAACAATGACAACAACAGTTACAAATTAGAGTTTGGTTCCTGGAGAAATCTATGCAATGCATGTCCTAGGGTGCCCCTCTTTAGGAGGGAGACTAAACATGATGTATTGGCTCACTTTTGGAGATAGGGGATTTGCCCTTGTATGCAGATACCTTACCGTTAGGTAGGAACCTTCAATCATTTATGCATTCATTCATAAAAATAAAGGAGTACATTAAATTTTGTGTTTGAGATATAAAAGAATTGAAATACATTTTAATAGGGGGAGGGGGAACATTTTCCTTTGGACTTCCACCTATCTATTTTTGCAAAAGGAAACCCTAAACTACTCTTGAGTCTTTGAATTCGCCTTCCTTGGGATTTGATGTCGAGGAGATCGCTGAGAGACCTTGTTGATTGATTGCCCCTTGTCTTTTTGGCAATCCTATCTCCATGAGCATAGAGGGATTGAGGCCCCTCTTGTGGAATGGATTGAGATGCATGCAATGGGTCCCTTAGGGTTACGTGGTAACCCTTAGGGTTTGGGTAGGTTTAATGCAAGGGAGAGTAACGTTGGTGTCACTCTCAATGGGTTGATCATATGCATGAGAATGCAGTGACTTGAGTTACTTGGAACTCTTGTCTTGACATGGGATATTGAATGCATGAACATGAATATGCAAAAAGTATAAGGAGAGAAGGTACAATTAAAGTAAACATGCATGCATGAATAGTTATATAGGCATTATAACAGTATAAATACAAGCATTATAACAGCAGGAATAAACAGGTATAAATGAAAGTAAAAGCAGTCGCTCTTTCCTCCGTGATTTTGAAAACGGTGCTCGTGTCTTAAATTCGGCAGGGGTTCGGCTATGCATGGTGTCAATATGAGTATGAGGTTGAGGGTTGACTAATGCGTTCTAAAAAAGCTCGGTCCCCGGATCTTCAATCCTAGGCCCACTCCCCGAGGTGGTACCATGATCAGTTGGTGATCCGAGCGGGGGAACCATCAAGAGGCCATAGGCGAAGAAACTGACACAGCATCTTGCCCACAACCAATATACCGTTCCCCCTTTCTAACTAGAAATGACATATCAGGGTATGCAAGTATGCAGAATGCAAGTGCACATGCAATGTGTGTGTGATTTTTAAAAGTGGAGGAAAGAGCCCAACAACTCCCATTCATCCTGTACATCCCATTCATGCAAAGCAGTTAATAATGTTTAAACATAAAGTGCACATACAAAATAAAGATGCAAGTGTTAGTATGTGGATGACAAACATAACACAAGATAATATGAATGAATACATGTTTGTTTTTTTGAAAACAATTTTGAAAATTTAGTTTTGAAAATTTAAAGTGAATAGGATTGAACCAAGTTAATTGAAGACTCTACATGGGTAAAGGGTAAAGAGACATGACTAACGGCCTAACCCTCTAAGTGTCCCTAGTGGAGTCGCCAGCTGTCGCGCTCAGATTTTTCGCACTTGAGGAATATTCACACAAGCGGGAAAAATGCTGTACTCTCTCGTTAGAACTCACCCTCCTGAAAGAATGAGTGCGACTAGGTTTGAATTGAAAAATTGGTTTGAATAAAGGGCTTTTGAAAAAGATTCGGAGTCGCCACCTAACTTGATTAAGGTGAGTTAGGTCACCTAAAAACTAAGAATAATCCGAAGACTACACTTAGGGTTTTTGAAAAATAATTTTGGAAAACATCCCCAAGAGAGGGTTTTTTTTAGAAAAACGGGTTGCTTGGCAACCTTTGGAAAACATTTAGCTCTTTTTAGAAAAATAACTCCTCTTGGTCTTTGAAATCAGTGATCTAAGTTCGGAGGTTGGTTACGTGTAGGGAAGACGCACTAAGCCATCACCCTACCCCGCCCTTTCGGTACCTACATGTCAATCTACCCCAGATTCACCTATGAGAGTCTTTAACTAACTATAGTTCAATCCTATCCATTTTTAGAAAAATAATGTTTGAATAGAAACTAACATGATGCATGATATGTAAGTGCAAGTTAAGAGAATGGAAAGATAGATTTGAAAAGAGATTGATTTGAAATTGATTTGATTTAAAAATGGAATTGAAATTGGAAAGTTTGAAAATTGAAAGTAGAAATTTGAAAATAGAAATTTTGAAATTGGAATTTTGAAAATAGATTGGAATTTGAGATTTGGAAAGATTTTGGAAACCGCACCCATGAGGGTGGAATTGAAAGTTTGAAAAGTATTGTGACCGCACCTATGAAGGTTGCCTACGTATCCCTTTGGGGGAATCAGGTCAGTCATAGTTTGGACCGAAGTTCGATTGAAAAGAGATTGATTTGAAGAGAGAGATTAGATTGGAAGAAAGAGATTGAATTGAAAATTAGATTTGATTTAAGATTAGAAAAGGAGATTGGAAATTGAAATTTTGGAAAAGATTGGACTTTGATTTGAAAAGATAGATTTGGACTTGTTTTGAAAAAGAGAAGGTTTGAGAAAACCTAGACTTAGGAAAGAGAATAGACTTAGGAAAGATTTGACTTGGCTTGGAAGATT
The DNA here is from genome assembly GCA_033060915.1 of Euryodendron excelsum. Lineage (NCBI taxonomy): Eukaryota > Viridiplantae > Streptophyta > Magnoliopsida > Ericales > Pentaphylacaceae > Euryodendron > Euryodendron excelsum. The sequence goes on along the minus strand of CM065382.1, from coordinate 48,963,492 downwards.
TGGAAAGGTTAGATTTTAGGAGATGTTCGAATTAGGAAAGGTCCGATTTAGGAAAGTTTCGAATTAGGAAAGTTTCATTTTTGAAAAGTTTCAAATTAGGAAAGTTTTAGGTTTAAGAAAGTTTTCAACTTTAGGAAAGTTTTGAAATGGGAAAGTATTGAATTTAGAAATGTTTTGAATTAAGAAAAGTTTAGTTTGAGAAAGGTTTAGAATTTGGAAGTTTCAAATTAAGAAAGTTTTGAATTTTGGAATGTTTGAAAAAAGGAAGTTTTGAATTCGGAAAGTTTTGAAAACAAGGAAGTTTTGAAAATAAAAAAGTTTCGTTTTGAGAAAGGTTTGAAAAAGGAAAGTTTTTAGTTTAGGAAATGTTTGAATTAAGAAAGTTTCAACTTAAGAAAGTCTTAAATTAAGAAAGTTTTGAGTTTAGAAAAGTTTTAGATTTGAAAAGATTTTGAAGTTTTGGAAATTTTAGAATTTAGAAAGATTTAGGTTTAGAAAGATTTAACTTAAGAAAGTTTTGAATTTAGAAAACTTAGAATTTTAGAAAGATTTGACATTTAGAAAGTTTAAGATTTAGAAAATTTTAGATTTTGAATTTTAGGAAATCTTGAAATTAGGAAAGGTTTGGGTTTGAAAACTTTGGTTTGAAAAGTTAAGATTTGAAAAGATGGTAGAATTAGGAAAGGGTTGAATTAGGAAAGATTTGAAAGTTGAGTTTTAAAATTTAGGAAAGATTCTTACATTCAAGTTTTGAAAACTTAAGGTTTAGGAAAGCGGAAGTTTAGGAAGGATTTGAATTAGGAAAGAGTTAGATTTTGAAATTTAAAGAAAAATTTAGAGTTTAGGTTTAGGAAACTTATGGTTTTGGAAAGTATTGAATGAAGAAAAGTTTAGATTAGGAAGAGATTGGATTTGGTTTCTAAAAGAAAAGATTTGATTTTTGTTTCAAAAAACGGAGGACGGGATCTAGTTTTCTAAACGGGAAAATTTGATTCGGTTTCCTAAAGGGAAAATAGGATTTCGAAAGGATTTGGAAAAGGAGATTCTAGAAACCCTAGATTTGGAAAATTATAGTTTTGACGTAGAAAATAGGTTTTGGAAACATGTATAATTTGGATGTGAAAACAAGAGATTTTGGAAACCTAGGTTTGGGGCAAAGTTTGAAAATCATGTTTTTGAAAAGAAAATTAGGGTTTCCTAATTTTGGGTTCTAGGGCTTGACTTGGGCTCTAAGAAAAGAATTTTTGAAAAGTGCGTTTTTGGAAACGAAGGTTTTCTAGAAGGGAATTCTAGGGAGGAGTTTTTGGAAAGTGAATTTGAAGAGAGTTTTTGGAAAGAGATTTTAAAGAGAAGGAGTTTTGGAAAGTGTGTTTTTAGAAACGTAAATTTTAGAAGGAAAATCGTAGAGAGAAAATTTCTAGAAGGGAGATTTTGGAAAGTGAGTTTTTGGAAAGATTTTTGGAGAGAGTTTTTCTAAGAAAGAGACCTAAGGAACGTTTTTGGAAAGTGAATTTTGGGGAGAGGATTTTGGAAAGGAGTTGAAAAAAAAGGGAGTTTTGAAAAATAGATTTTGGAGGGAGTTTTTGAAAACCACTTTGAAGAGGAGAGTTTTAGGAAAGTATGTTGAAAAAGAGATTTTTAGGAAGGGATTTTTGAAGAAAGAGAGTTTTGGAAAGTATGAAAACGTCTCACTTTCCTAAAGCGATTCTAGCCATAAGAGGGCTAGAACCACTTTAAGAAAGTGGTTTTGGAAAACAATAAGATTTGAAAATATAGACCAAAAGGGTCACTTTTAATGCAACACTTTCCTAAAGCAACCCTAGCCATGGAAAGGCTAGAATCACCCTAAGATTGTGGTTTTGAAAACAAGTTTTTGAAAAAGAGATTTTGATGCAATTTTGAAAACAAGTTTGAAAACATTTTGAAAAACAACTTTGAAAACGGTTTTTGGAAGATGCAAGACTATGATATGCACAATGCAATTTGGGGTTGTGAACATACAAGGTTAAGGCTTCACCACATAATCAAGGGGGCCGGACCCACGTGGTCTCTGGTTAGGCTAGGAGAAAGCCCCTAACACGGTGACTCTCCAATAGCCCAATCCTACACATGGACCGGGAATCCCCTTATTTCAAGCATGCAAAGAAAGGGCGGGAAAGAGATGGGGGATTAAAATAGAGAAAACCCAAGTGGGTTGGAGAGAAAAGGGAGAGGGGGAAAGTGCGGAAACTTAAATAGGGAGCCTACCGTATGTCTTTTTTATTTTGCGCGCCTTGCTTTCTTCGGTCTTCGGTCTTGATCTTCGTCTTCAGTCTTCAAGAGTTGTCTTCAAGCTTCTGGTTGCAGCTCTTCAAGTCTTCAAGGTAAGGTTGAAGGTTAGTGTATGAGTGTATGGGGGTGTGTTTGAGTGTATAGGAGGCTAGGGTTTGTGTAGGGTGGCTAGGGTTTGGAAAACCTAAGGAAACTAGGGTTTTTGGAGGTACTCGAGCTCTGTATATCGAATTATGTGATATTTAGGTTAAGTTCGCAGACCCTCTTCACGTTGAATGAGGCTCTGTATTTATAGAGGGAGGACAACACTGGCGCCTGTTGCAGTGGCGCCAGGGCAAAATTGCTCTTGGTGCCACTAGGAGTGGCGCCAGGCCAATTCTTGGCTTGGCGCCACTACTAATGGTGCCAGCCAGTTAGGAAACTTTATAAGTCAACAAACAACGTATTTTTGACTAGATTTGGGTGCTTGTACTAGTGACTACCATGCAATTTTTAGCCTGGCTTCTCTAGGAGTGACTTCGGAAAGTCTGGGAATGATTTGGAGGAGCCGGGAATGACCCGGAAGGCCGGAAAGGAGCGGGAACACTTAAAATAGTGTCCTGGAGGTATTTGACTTAAAAAGTGAGGCCAAAATGTGTCGGAAAAGTTGACCGGGCCTTTAGGGGTAAAACAGTCAATCGGACTGGGAAGCTGCCGGGGCGAACTCGGACTGTCCCGGAAGAAGACTTGGGATCTGAAAACATTATTTAGAATGTTCCCAGAGGTTTTTGGTTTGATTCCCAAAGCCGGGGTGGTCGGAAAAGGAGACCGGCCCACCAGGGGTAAAACGGTCATTTTGTATTGGGTTTGCCGGAACTGACTCGGAAGGGTCCGGAAAGGTAAAGGAAGGTTGAGAACACTATAAAACATATTCTCGGGACATTACCGGTTTGATATCCAGAGCCGGTGTGGTCGAAAAAGGAGACCGGCCCTTTAAGGGCAAAACGGTCATTTTGTACCAGGTTGGCCGGAATTGACTCGGAATGATCCGGAAAGGTAAAAGAAGGTTGAGAATACTATAAAAGTATTCTCGGGACATTACCGGTTTGATACCCAGAGTTGGTGTGGTTCCCGGGGCATTCGGATGCTTAGGAGCAAAATGGTCATCTTGACCGAAAAGTCTCGAAAAAGGTCCAAAGGACAGTTTGGTCATTTTTCACTGAAGTGGGCTAACAGACACTGGTGTTGACCTGGGTTTTGAGTGTTTCCGCCACTCTAACGGCGGTCGTCGTGACACAGGGGTTTGTTACCAATTCCCTATAGCGACCTATTTGTGAGTATTTCCGCTACTCTAACGGTTTTGTGAGTAGTTTCGCTACTCGGACCGTCTCGAGGAATAAACTGTCTCGAGAGAGGGATTGGAAAGGGGTCTTACCGTCTCCGAAGAGACGTGCTTGGATTGGAACCGTCTCGAGGAATAAACTGTCTCGAGAGAGGGATTGGAAAGGGGACTTACCGTCTCTGAAGAGACGTGCCTGGATTGGAACCGTCTCGAGGAATAAACTGTCGCGAGAGTGGGATTGGAAAGAGGACTTACCGTTTCCGAAGAGACGTGCCTGGATTGGAACCATCTCGAGGAATAAACTGTCTCGAGAGTGGGATTGGAAAGGGGTCTTACCGTCTCTGAGGAGACGTGCCTGGATTGGAACCGTCTCGAGCAATAAACTGTCTTGAGAGTGGGATTGGAATCGGAAAGGACAATGCCCCTAAGGGCATTTTGGTCATTTTGCCTCTATTTGGGCCTGACAGGCCCGCGAAACGATGAAAAGACGGAATTTGGACCTAGAGAATTGGATTCGATAGGAATATGCCCACAATGACTTGGAAACAAGTCTGGACGGAGTGTAGATTGCCGAGCGGTAAAAAATGGGGTACTTATAGTGGTTATTGGAACCACCCACTCATAGGGAAGTTGAGGGTGGTTATTGTAGAGAATAACCACCCATATCTGTATATACATTATACAGATTGCACAAAAAGCTATGTGTCTGTGTATCTTAACTTCTTTTCTTGGAAGAATATTTCTCCTATACAAACAAGAGTGTGTTGGTTAATATGCCTCAAAGCATCATGTTCAAAATATAAAACGAATTTGCAATGTATTAAGTAACAGAGTCAATGGCCTAAAGCCTTAACCACCGTATAGAACTCCACATTATAAGTAATGTAGTTTAACTTGGCACCTGTGAGTTTCTGATTGGAGAATGCCACTGGCAAGACAAGAACATAAGTAGTGGTCAAATTTTGCCTAATCACATTGAAAGCCCTAGTTGCTTTGTATGTCCCCTGTGTATACAGTCCATAAGTGAAGCCATGATATTGTTGAAGTGGGGGATGAAACGCCGATGGAAAGTAGCAAGACTATGAAAACTTCGAACATCAAATAGGGTCTTTGGTTGTGGCCACTGTTCTATCGCCTCCACCTTAGATTTTTCAACTAAAATTCCATCCTTAGAAACCACATACCCCAAAAACAGAACACTCTCCACCATAAAAGAACATTTCTTAACTGATCCAAATAGCTTCTCTCATTATAGAACTATAAGGATCTCCAGACTTGACTGAGAAGTTCTTCATGTTCCTTTGGAGTCATGTGATAATGCGGTCAATTAGGCAGATTAGAACTAGGAATTAGGTCTATTTGGTGCTAATTGTCGCATAATGGGGGCAATCCACCAAGTTGATCATTAGGAAATACATCTTGAAATTCATCTAATAAAGGTTGCACAGTATTAGGAATAATAGTCCTCCTACACTGTTCATTGGCAATCAGCACATAAACCAATTCTAAATTTGACATATCCTCCTCGAACTCGGCTTTAGACAACAAATTGGATGCCTTTCTGGAAGGCGATTTTGGTGACAACTCCCTACTAGGCATGAGTACAATGTTGACATTATCGAATATGAAACTATAAGTATTTTTCCTACCATTATGCTTGACCTTTCGATCAACTGCCATGGCCTCCCCAGAAGAAGGTGACAAGCATCATTGCAATCACATCACACCACACCTTGTCTTTATATTTGGCCCCAATGGAAAGCGATACTAAGTAACATTTTGACATAATTACCTTGTTGCCTTTTTTAAGCCATCCTAGCTTGTATGGCTTGGAATGTTGCTCGGTAGGTAGTCCTAATTTTTTAACAGCCTCTTTTGCCACCACATTCTCATAGGTACCGAAGTTAATAACGAAGCAATAGACTTTTCCACCCACAGTACAGGTAGAGTAGAAACTATTATTGCGCAACCACTTTTCTTCGTCTTCCTATTGTGGTGTCAAGTATGACTGTCGAACCACCAACAAAGGCCTAAAGTCTCCTCCACATGCTCTTCAGGGCACTTATCATCTGGAAAGGCTTCATCAGTTATGTCTTGCTCGGGTTCAACATCTTGTTCATCTTCGATATCCTCTCCCTCCATAAGTAAATTCTTCCCAGGCCTTTCTCCTTTTCTGCAGTTAACCATTCTATGGCCTGGCTCACCACACTTGAAACACCGTGGACCCCCTATAGGGGCTATAGTTTGTCCTGACAGTCCCACTGCTGTTGGTTTACCCGTGGTTGATGGCGGGTTAGTAGGGGCCGTGGTGCGGCTATTTCTAGACCAACTACTCCTTCTATTGGTCCTTTGATTCAATTGTTTCTCTACAGCAAGGCTCGTTGGTGGGCTTCAGAGATAGAAAAAGGATCAAATAAGTTGAGAGTATCCTAAATTTGTTAATCCAAACTTCCAATATATTGAGAGACCATTTGATCTTGGGTCTCAAGTTGATCATTGGGGGCTACCAATTGATAAAACTTTGACGTGTAATCATCCACGGATCGTGACCCCTGCAGCAAATTCTACAGAGTTTGGTACAACAATCTGGTGTAGTTGTGCAGTAAAAATGAGGTGTGCAAGTTGTTAGCAACCCATTTTGGCCACTCGTCGATCTCCGGTGTGACCGAAAGCACCTACAAACTAACACAAGCATACTCAAGCCTAAACTGACTTTCCAAATCCAATTCAATCTGTCAATCGCTTTGCGGGCCCACTATAAGCACCCTATTTTTACCCTCTCGGCAGTTTCCAGTCTGTCCAGACTTGTATTCAAGTCAATATGGACATATTCCAATCGAAATCAATTTTTCAAGTCTAATCCTGTCAATCAATCGCTTCGCAAACCCATTGGGCCCAAATAGAGGCAAAATGACGAAAATGCCCTTGGGGGCATTGTTCAGTCCAATTCCAGCGGGCACATCTTTTTGAAGACAGTAAGTCCCCTTTTTAATCCAATTCCAGTCTAATTCCAATTCCAATTCTAATTAAATCCGGCACACCTTTCTAGAAAGTTGATTCCTCGAGATGGTAAGTCCATCCTGTCCGGCACGTTTCCGAGATAGGTCTTTGGAATGGTAAGTTCCTTCAAACCCGTCGACCGGGACGAGACCCCAAGTCGTTAAGATGGTAGAATGGTCCACCTTTGGCCCCTGCTAACCCGCCAATGCAGAAATGTCTGTTTCAGCACGCCTTCTGAGAAAGTTGATTCCTTAGGCGCTAAGTCCACCTAGCAGCTTCCCGAGATTATAGGGAATTGCCAACAAACCCCTATGTCATGGGACCGCCGTCAGAGTGACAGAAACACTCAAAACCCAGGTCAACACCAGTGCCTACTAGCCCACTCTGATGAAAAATGGCCAAACTACCCTTAGGGCCATTTTCGGCACGTTTTTTAAAAAAGTACCTAAGTCCTGAGAACGGTAAGTCCACCTTTTCAAGATTGTCTTAAAGACAATCTAGCATGATTAGGTGCCTTCTAGCCAGTTTCGGGCCAATTTCGAGACATTCCGGTCAAGATGATCATTTTACTCCTAGGCATCCAAGTGCCTCGGGAACCACACCGGCTTTGGGTATCAAACTGCTAGTCTCCCGAGAATGCTTCTTATATTATTCTGGACCTTCCATTATTTTTTCAGATCATTCCGAGTCAGTTTCAGCAAACCTAGCGCAAAATAACCGTTTTGCCCTTGGTGGGCCGGTCGTCTTTTCTGACCATACCGGCTCTGGGTATCAAACCGGTAACCTCCTGGAATATTATAGTTAATATTTCTAAGTTTCCAATCTTCTTCCAGGATATTTTGAGTCCATTTCATCAACTTTCTATCTCGATTGATCGTTTTACCCCTAATGGCCCTGTCAACTCCTTCAACATGCCCTGTTATCATTTTTCAAGTCTACTACCCCCGAGACATTGTTCTATGGGTTCTTGTCCCTTTCCGGCCTTCCAGACCATTCACAGCATTTCAAATCATTCCCAGACCTTTCGGAGTCACTCCTAGTGAAGCCAGGCTAAAAATTGCATGGTAGTCACTAATACAGGCGCCCAAATCTTCTAAAGATACGTTGCTTGCCAACCTTAAACATTTCCTAATTGGCTAGCGCCACTAGTAGTGGCGCCAAGCCAAAAATGGCTTGGCTAATATTTTGCCTAGTGCCACTGCAACAGGCGCCAGGTCAATTCTCTGTCTATAAATACAGAGCCTCTTCCAGCATGAAAAAGGTCCGCAAACTCAGTCTAAAAACTCTCATCTTTGATACGCAGAGCTCGTGACCTCCCTAAACCCTAGTCTTCTTTAGGTTTTTCAAACCTTAGCCGCCATACACAAAACCCTAGCTCCCATACACTCACATACACTCATATACTAGCCACCAAAGCCACCATTGAAGACTTGAAGTACTGCAATTCTGAAGCTCTCGAAGATCAAAGCAAGCTCTCGAAGACCGACGCAAAGCCAAGTAAAGATCGAAGTAAAGAAAGCAAACCGAGCAAGCAAATAAAAGAAGATACAAGGTAGACTTTCTTTTTATGTTTACGCAATTCCCCCTCTCTATTCTCTCTCTCCTAACCCACTTGAGTTTTCTTCTATTTTAATCCCCTATCTTCTCCCCCCACTTTCTTGCATGCTTGAAACAAAGGACTTCGCGGTCCATGTGTAGGATTAGGCTATTGAAAGTCATGATGTCAGGGCTTTCTCTTAGTCTAATCGAAGACCACGTGGGTTCAGCTCCCTTGATTATGTGGTGAAACATTTAACCTTGTATGTTCATAACCCTAACTTGCATTGTGTATATCATGATCATGTATCTCTCCAAAATTCGTTTTCAAACTTGTTTTCAAAACTTGCATCAAAACAGTTTTCAAAACTTGCATTAAAGTTTTCTTCTTCAAAACCTTATTTTCAAAATCACAATCTTAAGGTGATTCTAGCCTTTTCATGGTTAGGGTTTCTTTATGAAATAGTTACATTTAAAGTGACCAATATGGTCCATATTTTCAAATCCTTGTTGTTTTTAAAACCACAATCCTATAATGGTTCTAACCTTTTTTATGGTTGGAATCGTTTTAGGAAAGTGAGATATTTTTAGAGGCTTGCGAAAGTCCATCCCTTTCCACTTTGCTTTTCAAAACTCCTTTTTAAATCCTTTCCAAAACCTCTTTTTAAAATCTTCTTCTAAATCTCTTTTCCAACATACTTTTTAAAAACTCTCTCTAATCTCCTTTCCAAAATTACTTTCTAAAAATTTCCTTCACAAAACTTACTTTTCTAAAAACTCTTTTCAAACTTGTTTCCAAAAAGCTCTATTCAAAATTCACTTTCTAAAAACGTTCCTTAAGTTTCCTTCTTAAAAAGCTCATTCCAAAAATCTCTTTAATAAAAATTCTCTTTTCAAAATCACTTTCTAACAACTCCTTTCTAAGATCTCTTTCAAAAATCTTCCTTTCTTTTCAAACTAACTTTCCAAAAATCTCTTTTCTTGGAGCCCAAGTCAGGCCCTAAAGCCAACGATTAGGAAACCCTAATTCTCTTTCCTAAAACATGATTACTTCAAAACCTACGTTTCCAAAATCTCCTTCGTATATCAAAATCATATATTTTCAAAACCTATTTTCTACACCAAAACTATAGACTTCCAAATCTAGAATTTCTAAAACTTCATCTTTCTAATTCCATGTCAAATCAAATCCTCCGTTTTAGGTAACCAAATCCAATCTCCTATTTAGGAAACTAGATCCAATCCTCCGTTTTTTAAAATAAAATCAAATCATCTCTTTTTAGAAACAAAATCCAATCTTTTGTTTTAGGAAATAAGAATCTCAATCATTCCTAATCTAAACCTTTCGTAATCCACTTCTTCCTAATCTCATACTTTCCTAAACCTTAAGTTTCCAAAACCTAAACTTTCAAATCTTTTCTTAAATTTTAAGCTTATTAATCTTCCTAATTCAAACATTTCCAAATTTCAACTTTTCAAATCTTTCTTAAACTCAAACCTTTCCTAATTTCAAATATTTCTAAAACTCAAATTTCGAATCTTTCTAAAATTCTAAACTTCCTAAATTTCACATCTTTCTAAATCCAAAACTTTCTTAAGTAAAAACTTTCTGATTTCAAAACTTTTCAATTTCAAAACTTTCCTAATTCAAAACTTTCCTAAATCGAAACTTTCCTAAAATGACACTTTCCTAAAATGACACTTTCCTAAAATGAAACTTTCTTAATCAGAACCTTTCCTAAATCTAATCTACCTTGAACTCCAACTCTGTAAGTCCAACATTCGAGTCAAATCTTTTCTAAATCCCTTCCAAGTCAAGTCCAATCTTTTTTAAAACTCAAGTCCTTCCTAAATCCTATCCTTCTTAAGTCTAGGTTTCCTAAATCTCAATCTTTTCAAAACAAATCCAAATCCTTCTTCCAAGTTCTATCTTTCCAAATCAAAGTCCAATATTTTCAATTTCAAATTTCAATTTCCAATCTTCTATTCTAAGTTCAAATCAAACCCTTTTTCAAATCAAAATCCCTTTTTCAAATTGAGCCTTCTATTTTCTATCGGACTCTTGTTCGAACTATGACTGACCTAATTCCTCAAAAAGGGTACGTAGGCAACCCTCAAGGGTGCGGTCATAACTTTCTTCAAATCTCCAATTCTACAATCTTCTTCAAGTTTCCAATTCTATAATCTATTTCAAACTTCCAATTCCAAAAATCTATTTTCAAATCTCTATTTCCAATTTCTAAAACTTTCTTTTAAAATCAAGTCTATCTTTTCAAATCCATTTAAAATCAAATCAAGTTCTTTTCAAATCTATTTCCAAATCAAATCTTTCTATTGCATTTGCATATCATGCATCATGTCTTTTTTTTTTTTCTTTCTAAAAACTCTTTTCTAAAGTGGAGAGTTTTGGACATATATTAATTGAAGACTCTAATGAGTGAATCCAGGGTGAATAGACATGTAGGTACCGCAAGGGCGGGGTAGGGTGATGGCTTAGTGCGTCTTCCCTACACGTAACCAACCTCTGAACTTAGAATCACTGTTTTCAAAGACCAAATGGAGTTATTTTCAAAAAAGAACTTAAATATTTTCTAGAGGTTGCCAAACAACCTGTTTTCTTAAAAACCCTCTCTTGAGGAGGTATTTTCAAAATCGTTTTCAAAAACCCTAAGTATAGTCTTTGAATTGTGCTTAGTTTTTAGGTAACCTAACTCACTATAATCAAGTCAGGTGGCTACTCCAAATTGTTTTTCAAAAACCCTTAATCAAATTAATTTTCAATTCAAACCTAGTCGCACTCATTATTTTAGGAGAATGAGTTCTAACGAGAGAGTACAGTATTTTTTCCACTTGTGTGTGTATTCCTCGAGTGTGAAAAATCTGAGCGCGACACCCACTGGGCCCAATAGAGGCAAAATAACCAGAATGCCCCTCGTGCATTTGTCAATCCAATCTAGCCCAACACGTCTTCTATAAGACGATAAGTCCATTCAAATTCAAAGTCAAATCCAATTATCGTGTCATTCAAGAAAGTTGATCCCTTATTGATGGTAAGACCATTCAATCTAGTTCGACACGATCACCGAGAAATTTTATTCCCTGGATCAATAAAACCCCTTTCACACTCACCTTCGAAAAGTACCTAAGTCCCCGAGATGGAAGAGCGGTTCATTTCTAGCGCCTACTAGCCCGCTAATATAAAATGTCTGCTAATTTGGCACGTTCTTTGAGAAAGCACAAACTCCTCAAGAACAGAAGATTGTCCTAATCCGACACGTTCTTTGAGAAAGCACAAACCCTCAAGAACGAAAGGCCGTCCTAGTCCAGCACGACCTTTGAGAAATTTTATCTTTCAAGGCAGTAAGACCCTTTCAAACCTATCCACTGAGAAAGTACCAATTTCTTGAACAGAAGTCAAAACCAGATCTAGACCGGTCAACACCGACGCCTATTAGTCCGTTCCGGTGAAAAATGACCATTTTGCCCTCAGTAGGCCCGGCGCCTTCTTCGAGAAAGTACAAAATCCTCAAAACAGTAAGATTACCTTCCTAGGCCGTCCCTAGATGGTCCGGCATGTCTAGTATCGTCCAGTCAACCCTGGTCCTTTTTCAAAGGTTCCTTAGTCAAAGTGACCATTTTGCCTCTGGACATCCAAATACCCTAGGAAACCACACCGACTCTAGGTATCAAACTGACAACTCTCCAGTCAACTCTGGTTAACCCTGGTCAACTCTAGTTAACCCCAGTCAATCCTAGTCAACTCCAGTCAACTCTAGTCACCCTGGCCAACTCTGGTTAACCCCGATCAAACTCTGGTCAACCCCAATCAATACTGGTTACTCCAGTAAACTCTGGTCACCCTGGTCAACTCTGGCTAACCCCGATCAAACTCTGGTTAACCCCGGTCAACTCTAGTCAACCCAATTAACTCTGGTTAACCTAGTCAACCCCGGTTAACCTTGGTTGACCCTGGAGCATGTTGGATGAGGTGACCGCGATCCAGTCACTCTCTTTAAACTGAAAACTTCGGGGACACTTTCTAGAGTATTCCATTCCATTTTTGGCTGGGCCCTACCATCCAACACTTTTCTTTTTGAACCAAAACCTCATTGCTCCACGTCGAGTGAAGCATGATCATTTTTTTAGCCTTGAGCCACTACTAGATGGACACACCAACCCCCCAGGCTGTCAAAAGCGGTTACAAATCGACTAGCATCAAACCAACCCCGTATGCATCCTTTTTTTCTAGCCACCATAAATTTCCCTGCGCTACTCTTAGTGGTGCACGACCAAACTCAAAGTGTTCGCCACTAAGAGTGGAGCATAAACCCTGCCTACTCTTGCACTATAAATACAGACCTCCTCTCTCACTGTTTAGGTCAAAATTTTTTTGCAGAAACTCTCCCCCTTTGTTCTAGATAGCTCTCAAAGCCCTCTCTCTCTCTCTCTCTCTCTCTCTCTCTCTCTCTCTCTCTCTCTCTCTCTCTCTCTCTCTCTCTCTCTCTCTCTTCTCTCTCTCTCAGTCCTGCCGATCGAGCCCTAGCCTAAAGTTTCGAAGCCTTAGCCTTCAAGCTCCACCGAAGGTCTGCTCTGCTGCCCGGAAGCTCCCGAAGTCTTCCCAAGTCTAGGGCCTGAACCTCCATCCAAGAAAGAAGAAACGAGACAAGGTAATGTTTAATTTACCTTTCCGTACTCCCTCATTTTCTCTTCTCCCTTTGAACCCACTTGGGTTCTTCTATTTTTTAATCCCCTATCTCTAAACCCCCCTTTCTTGCATGCTTGGAACAAGGGGATGTTAAGTCCATGTCGAGAGTGAACAAGAGGAGATTACCGATTAGGACTCCCTTCTTGGCCCTCACTTGCTTTGCAGCATGGCCTTAGGGTGCTCTTGCAATGTGGTGATACCTAGCCTTGTATGTTTCATGCCATTATTATCGTTATCATGCATTTGCATTCTTGCCATCTCTTTATCTCCTAAAATCATTTTCAAAGTTGTTTTCTCAAAACCACCATTCTAGGTTCATCCTAACCCTCTTATATTTAGGGTTTTTCTAAAAAAGTGTAACATTTTAAATGGCTCCTGTTGGCCTATATTTATTTCTCCTAAAAAACAAAGTCTCGGAATGATCCTAGTCTTTTCATGATTAGGGTTGTTTCGAGAAAAGTGTGACATTCAAAAGGACCCAAAAGGTCCATAAATTTGGCTTCGTGCCTTTATTGTTTTTCCAGGTGACAAGCCTAAAACGATTCTAGCCTTTCAATGGTTAGAATAGCTTTAAGTAAAGTGTGATATTCATTTGGATGTCTAAAATCCAAGTTAGGGTTTCGGGCCCTAAAACATGTTTTCAAAAGATTCGATTTTTGAAAAATTTATAAAACTCACAATTGTCAAACCCTAGAAGTCCAATCCTAGAAAAATCCTGTTTTTGCCAACTTGAAAACTTTCCTTTTTCAAACCAAAATCATACATTTTTCAAAACCCTTAAAATCTTCAATTTCCAAATCAATCAAATCTTTCCTTTTCAAACCTTCCTTTTTAAAATCAATCAAACCAAAACCTTCCATTTCAAATCTCTCAAATCACTCCCTTTTCGAACCTTCCAATTTTGAACCCTAAATCAACTCCAATTTTGGAAACAATCCAAACTTACCTTTTTCAAGAAAATCAAATCTTTTTTAAAAAGGAAACATAACCTTTCCAAATCTTTTCAAATCTTCCAAATCTTTTTAAATCTTCCAAATCTTTTCAAATCTTTCCAAAAGGAAACAAATCATATCTTTTTCTAAAAAAGGAAATAAATCTTTTTCAAAAAGAAATATTAACTTCTCAAAATTCTCAAATCAAATCTTTCCTAATCAAGTCAAGTTTTTCTGAAAAGAAAACATTTCAAAATCAAACCAAATCTTCCTGAAAAGGAAGCATTTCCAAATTCAATCTTCCTAAAAAAGAAACATTTTCAAAATCCATCTTCCTGAAAAGGAAATCTTTCAAAGTCAAACTTTCCTAAAAAGGGAATATTTTTAAGCTCAAACTTTCCCAAAAAGGAAACTTTCTAAAAATGGAAACTTTTCAGAAATAGAAACTTTCAAAATTCCAACTCTTTCGGACTCTTGTCCGAACTACGGCTGACCTAATCCTCTTTGAGGAGGTATGTAGGTAACCCTTCACGGGGTGTGGTGACAACCCTTTTCAAATTTTCAATTCCACAACGCTTTCCAAATTCCCAATTTCATAACCATTTTTCAAACTCAATTTCATCTTTCAAACTCTTTTCCAAACTTCGTTTTCAAAAGTTTTCTATGTGGATAGCATTAAAAATAGGTAACCGGTGAGTCATAATTAGGTGAGTAAAAGGTGAATGGACATATAAGTACTGCAAGGGAAGGGTAGGGTGATAGTCTTAAGACATCTTCCCTACATGTAACCAACCTTCTGACTTAAGAATTTCTATTTCAAAGACCAAAATCAGAGTTAATTTTCAAAAGAGCTTTCCAACATTTTTAGAGTTATCAAACAACCCTACATTCTAAAACCCTATCGTGAGGATGTTTTTCAAAAATACTTTCCAAAACTTAAGTTTAACCCTCGGGTTTTACTTGGTGTAGATGACCTAGCACATCTTTAAATATGTTAGGTGACGACTCCAAAAACATTTTCAAAAAGCCTTAATTAATTCCATTTCAAAATTCAAACCCCGTCGTATTTGTTCTTCTAAGAGGATGAGTTCTAACGAGAGAGCACCGTACTCTTCCTCGATCTAAAGGGGGCTCGGCGTCCAAAAATGAGGCGTGACTGCTTGGCGACTCCACTCAGGACAATTAGGGGGTTAGACCTATGTTATGGTCAGTCACCCTTTACTCACTTTAAGTTCGCCGGTTATCTTGTTTAATTGTATGCACCTTTTAAGCTTTTTAAATTTCTAATTCTCTTAAAATGGTCTTTGTCTTGCAAAAAGTCAAACATTGCATTCATTACATGTTCTTGCATTGTTCATACATCATACTTTATTTTGCATTTGAGTTCCTCGAAAAGTACTAACTTTGTGCATCAATTTTGTAGGTGGACCCTTGTTCACATTTTAATTTATATTCATAAATTGCCGTGTATGTTATATATGACAGGATGTATGGGAGTAGTTGGGCTCTTTTCTCTAATTTTCAAAATCACACACACACTTGCATGTGCATCTTTGTGGAATATTGACCCTGGTTACTACCTTCTAATTAGAAAGGGGAACAGTACATTGACTGTTGGTGGTAGGCAGATGTGTCCCTTAACCAACGGTCTTTAGATAGTTCCCCCACTCGGATCACCAACCTATAATGGCACCACCCCGAGAAGTGGGCCTAGGTTTGAAGATTTGGAAGTCGAGCTTTTTAGGAAACATTAGTAGCCCTCAGCCCCATGCTCATGTAGCACCCATGCATAGCCGAACCTTTACCCAATTTAAGGCACATGTCTTTTTCAAAACCAAGGAGGAAAGAGAAACTGCTTTTCAATTTCCTTACTTCTATTGTTATTATGCTTATATACATGAATGCTTTGCTATTAATATCTTATTATTCATGCCATTAAACTGCTCATGCATATGTAATCATCTTAATGCAAGAGTTTCAAAGTAACTTAAGCCACTTGCACTCCATGCATATAATTAACCTTGAAAAGAATGGCCCACGAGTTAATCTCAAATCATAAGCCTACCCAATTCCTAAGGGTTCCAAACCCTAAGGACCATGGCATACATCTAAGAATCATTTCATAAGAGGGGCCCCAATCCTTCTCGCTCATGGAGATAAGGTTGCCACAAGACAAGCGGCAAAAACCCAAGACAAGGTTGCTCAATGACCTCCGAACATTAAAAAGGCAAAACCGAAAACTCAAGAGTAGTTTAGGTTTTCCCTTGTAATAGTAGATAGGTGGAAAGCCCAATAGAAAATGTCCCTCTCCCCTTTCTATCTATTTTCAATTCCATATACTAGAAAAATCCAATGTAATAAAATCATCAATTTATTTCCCTTGAATGAATGGATGTATGAATGAATGTATGTTACATGCACATGTATGGTATTGCATACAGGGCAACCCCCTATCTCCAAAAGTGAGCACACACAACATGCTTAGTCTCCCTCTCAAAGCAGGGGCACCCATAGGGCATGCATTGCATACAAACTTTCAAACCATGACACTAACTTCTCATTTGTTTCATGTTGTCTGTCCTCCTCCTCATCTTTTAAGTACCAAGAAAACCAAAGATGAAGCAAGGAAAAATAAGGGTTTTCTTAAACCGCTTATCTATTATTATGTTGTACATATATTTATTACTATCATGCTCATGCATCAATATCCATTCTAAAGACATGAGTTCCAAGAAGCTCAAGTCAGCGGATTTTCATCAGCTGTAGAGAGAAAGGAACAATATGATCTCATATGAATCGAACCTACCAAAGCTCCTAAGGATTTTCCAACCCTAAGGATCCATGGCACGCATAGAACCATATCTCAAGAGAGGCCAAAATCTCTCTCCGTCCATGGAGATGGGATTGCCCAAACAAAGAAGCATCGATCGACCCATGCCGAAGAGGTATTGTGTTGCATACAGGGGCAACACCCCACCTCCAAAATGGAATTAGCATCATGCCTAAATTCCCATGAAGAAGAGAGCTCCATAGGGCATGCATTGCATAAGTTCTTCAACTCCATGTGCTAATTCCATTTACTTTTCTTTTTCTTTTTTCAGGCCCAAGAGCAAAACCAAAGTTATGTAATCTTTCTTTAGTCCCACCCAATCCATAACTCTTGCAAGGATGAGCCCATTGAAGAGCAGAAGGAATTGACCCCTCATCAATAAAGTGTTACCTCTCAAGCAGCAACCTCCACACCATGTCCTAACAATCACCATTTATGCATCGACATGACAAAACCCTCCAGTCACTTGACAGTTAGGAAAATAGTCTCCAACTAGCTTAGCAGTAGAAGGTACCAACCCAAGAAAGGACTAGGGGCACAAGCTATGGGGTGACCTTCCTAAAAAAAAAAATGTGTCATTCTGTCCCTGATCATCGACTGAAAATCTATGCCTTATCTTCTACCGGCTCACTCTCCTCAAGGTCTCGCTAATCTAGAGGCTGGCCGATAGAAACATCCATCAAATTCCCAGACCCTGAAGGCCTTGGTAAAGCCTACGGGAGGAACCATTGAATTTAGCTTGTTGAAGTGTCACGTAAATATCATGTGTATAACAGGCTAATCTAAAATGAAGGACTCTTGATCATGAATGCTTTCTCGGCCATGCTAAAATATTTTTTCTAGAACAATAAAAATTGCAAGGTATCCTGAAGGCTGGCAACTTTTGACCCTAAAGACTCTTCAGAGGTCATCTACAGATTGTCACAGATAGCACCAGTAACCTAAAACAGCACATCATAGCAAAAATTCAAAATCAATTGCAAATAGCTCAATATCTAACCATCTATAAACAAAGGAGGCCATTGAGTCATCAGAATACAAATGTCAAGAAGATCACAAAGGTTGGCACAAGCAGTTACCCTTTCACAAAGTCCCAGTCACAGTCTCAACTGGGGCAACACCACCCTCATTGATCTACTGCGATAAGGCAGCTCTACTGGTTAAAGAAGGAACCCCCTCTCTCTAAATCCTTGGGAAAACTCAAACCACATAAGCGGTATGAGCAGCCTTGCCTCCTAAAGAACAACATGCCATATACTATGCCCGGTACAATCAAAGACGCATCTCCAAATCCTTCAGTAGAAAAATCAAACCTCGACAAGAGACTTCGTCACCAAAAAGACATCTTCAGCCTGGTCGAAAGCTAGAAGCAAAGTTCACTCACAATAATGAAAACTTGAAGTCATTGATCCTGGCAGAGATGGATAAGGAGTTTTCCTAGCACCCATCAACTCAAGCTTAATAAAGCACTACTCTGTATAATTAGAAACTCTAATAGAGCAATGATGACAATGATCAAAATAAAGAGAAGCCATCAATTCCTCTACCACGTAGTTAAACAAAACCCTTGCAAAGCCCCCTTGAGCCAGTTACATTTCTATCATATAATTAGCCCGGTGATCACCATCCATAATGGGTCGAAAGCCAAAGCATAGGGGCAGGAAAAGAAAAAAAGGGGTAGCGTTACCTGTAAAAAAAAAAATGAATCGCTCTAGCAATGTCATTTTTTGCCAAGTAAGTGGCAAAAAACAAATAAGAATAGCCTGGTAGTTTTTTGCTAGGTAAATGGGAGAAAATAAATAGAGGAAATATGGTAATGGCAAGGTCAAAGTCATCAAATAAACGACCTCAGCATTAGTCATAAACGTAAAGGGTAAGAAGGGGATGAAACTGTTAAATGTGATCACGGGAATCAAAGCCAAGTAGAATGATAGGTTTGAGCCTTCTATCCTATTCTTTAAAAAACCCGACACCTAGTTCACGTTATAGTCCAAAAAAGACCTTTCAAATTGGTTATTGTTGTCATTGCTCTTCAAAGTAAGATGGTTACATTGGGAAGTGCTCTATCTAGCAAAAGGAGTTCTGAGAAGACAACTTTTATCCCAACTCAACAAGTGTTTCAATGCACCCCTGTCAAAAGCAACATCAACAGTCTTCAACCAAAATAATAACTTCAGTCAACAATAGGTAATGAGTCACCTTCATCGACATCAATTAGAGAAACCACAAGAAAAGGCATGGCCTGAAGACATAGTAAAACCCTTCGAGGCGTTACGGGTAAAAGAGTAGGGTCATGGCAAGATACAAAACTACCAACACAGTGAAAACCTAAAAACAGGTGCTGACGTGCAACAATGGTAAAGCCGGCATCTGTGAAAACCCGCAAGGGCACAGGTGGCAAAAATGACTTAAATGAGAGAAAAGAAAAAAAAGAAAAAAAAAAGAAAAAAAAGTCAAATCTCCTGATCAGCAATCCAAGACGGCCTCAACGACGCAGCGAAGTCTCATGCCTCAACAAATGGGTTAAGGGATGCCAACTTGGGGAGAACTTGCATTGGTAACAGATTTCTAAACTCAATATGGCAAAATGATAAGTGTGAATGTCATAAGTCATTTATAAAGATTATTTTGTTATATCTTGATATTTGCTAATGAGATACTAAGATAGGTACAAGTACAAGGGGCACCTCCTGAAGCTTTTCCAAGTTCTAAAGGCGCATCCAAAATGCAACATTTTGACGTCGTGACAAGATCTATCATCCTGCTAGCCAAGTCGCAACCAACTGGGGCATGCATCCATGCCCATCCTCCATAAACCCATGTATTCATCGAAGGAAAGGCCTCCAGAAATATAAGTACGGTAAGAGGCAGGCTCTTCGTCCAAGTCAAAATCCTTAGGTGACTGGCTCAAGAGAAGAAGTTCAACTAGATGGAATTCTCATGCCATATAGGCCCTGAGAAAAGAAGAGAAACAACACACAGCGTGGGCTGCTGTCCATAGCCAACAAGAAATAGAAAATGGGGCAATGTCCCACCCTTGACCTCCTAATCTGTCCTAATTCAAACCTTTCCAAGCCATGAAGACTGGGGCAATGGCCCACCATCCTGATCAAATAAAGAACCCATTAGAGATGCTCGACTTTCCAGATACTTCAAACCCATTAAAGGAGACCTCACCTCCTTCACAAACCAACTCAAGACTCTGGAAGAAGCAAAATCCTTCCACAAACACGTCAACAAGAATCCTATCTTGCCTGCTAAAATCAAAACTTAACAATCAAGCCAACATAAAAGAACTATAAACACCAAACAACCTCCCATGACTCCTCAAGTTCAGTTCATTTTCAGCAACCTTGTTCAGGGCATCCTTCCTAAGAAGCCTCACGTGGGCCGTTTCCTTGCCAATAGTCCAAAGAATTTAAAAAATAATACTCAGAAGGAATAGCTCACTCTACAATTCCATCCTCTCCAAGCCAACTTTGTAGTTGCTCACACTCCACCTCAACAAAACCTGGCTCAGTGGATTCCCAGTATAATCACCAGAGTGTACCGGTCACCTCCATCCACTCGAATGACAGTAGCACTAGTCCTATCATTGGCCAAGAGTAGCTCTTGTCACTGTCAACTCAGTCATCACCTGCTACATAAATCATCATACCCCTTGTTAGCCATCCTGAAGACAAAACAGGAAGAAAGAGACCCGATAAGGATTCATTGACAGGTAAGAGGTATGTATAAAAAAAGGGGGTCCTTCAAAATCATTTTCGAAATAATTTTCTAGGTTTCTTAGACTTTTCCTCAAAAGTTTTAAAAGTCAAAATCAATTTCAAAGGTTTCTTAAGCTTTGTCCTCAAACGTTGATTTCAAAATCATTCCAGGTTTTCTAAACTTTTATCCTCAAAAAGTTTGAGTTTTAACTTTCATCCTCAAAAAGTCCCCAATTTCAAAATTTTTCCTTTAAAAGTTTACTTCAAAATTTCTGGTTTCAAACTTTATCTTTCAAAATTTTAATTCAAAAATTTCAAATCCTACATCAAAAAAATACAAATCCTAATTTCAAACTTGATCCTTCAAAAGTTTATCCCAAAAAATCAAATTCCGGTTTCAAACTTTTTCCTTCAAAAGTTTATCTCAAAAAATCAAACTTCAGTTTCAAACTTTTTCCTCAAAAGTTTTAGATTCAAAATCAATCCTATTGGTTTCTTAAAACTTTTTCCTCCAAAAGTTTTTATCTCCCGTCAAATGAAAAAAAGTTCAAGTCTAAGTTTTCTAACTTTTTCCTTCAAAAAATGTACTTCTTAAGGTTTCCCGGGCTTTCCCCTTCAAAAACCCTGTTTCAAAGGTTTTTTAAACTTTTGCACAAAAAGTCCAAGTTTCTAAATCTCAATTTCCCAAGCTTCCTCCTTCAAAAGCCCCGTTTCGAATTAATTTCCCTGTTTTAAAACTTTTTCCTTCAAAAAGTTTCTATCCTATTCAAATGTTTGGTTTTCCAAGCTTTCCCTTCAAGAGCCCCATTTCAAAATGCTTTCAAAGGTTTTCCAAACTTTTTTTCCAAAAAAAAAAAAAGAAGTAATTTAAAATATCATCTTCAACTTAAAAAATCAGTTTCCAAATTCATCAAATTTGGTCCTTCCGATTGCCTCACGACCCAAATTGGACTCTTACTTTATCATTTTCTATCTTTGGCAAGCAAAGACTGAAAAGGAGGGGCAACTATTAGCACCCCATTTTGGCCACTTGGCGATCTCCGGTCTGACCGAAAGCACCTACAAACCAACACAAGCATACTTAAGCCCAAATCGGCTTTCCAAATCTAATCCAATCTGTCAATCACTTCACGGGCCCACTGGGCCCAATAGAGGCAAAATGACCAAGACGCCCCTCGTGTATTTGTCAATCCAATCCGGTCTGGCACGTTCTTCATAAGACGATAAGTCAAATCCAATTGTCCCGTCATTCGAGAAAGTTGATCCCTCATTGACTATAAGACCATTCAATATAGTACTGTATGATCACTGAGAAAGTTTATTCCCCAGATCGATAAAGTCCCTTTCACACTCATCTCTGGAAAGTACCTAAGTCCTTGAGACGGAAGAGTGGTTCACTTTTGACGCCTGCTAGCCCGCTAATGTAGAATGTTCACTAATCCGGCATGTTCTTTGAGAATCACAAACCTCTTAAGAGCGAAAGACCGTCCTAATCTGGCACGTTCTTTGAGAAAGCACAAACCCCTCAAGAACAGAAGACCGTTCCAGTCCGGTCAACACCGACGCCTGCTAGCCCATCCTAGTGAAAAATGATCATTTTGCCCCAGCAGGCCCAACGCGTTCTTCGAGAAAGTACCAAGTCCTCAAAAAAGTTTGACCACCTTCCTAGGCCGTCCCTAGATAGTCTGACATGTCCAGTGTTGTCCAGTCAACCCTAGTCCTTTCTCGGAGATTTCCCGATCAAAATGACCATTTTATCCTTAGGCGTCCAAATGCCCTAGGAAACCACACCGGCATTGGGTATCAAACTAGCAACTCTCCAGTTAACTCTGGTTAACCCCAGTCAACCCTAGTCACCCTGGCTAACTCTAGTTAACACCGGTCAAACTCTAGCCAACCCCAGTCAACCTCGGTTAACTCTGGTCACCTTGGTAAACTTTGGTTAACCTTGGTCAAACTCTAGTTAACCCCGGTCAACTCTAGTCAACCCAGTCAACCGAGATGAGGTGACTGCAATCCGGTCACTTTCTTTAACCACACCGGCTCTACAAATGAAACTGGCAACCTCCGAGACACTTTCCAGAGTACTCCCTTCCATTTTTGGCCAGGCTTTGCCATCTAGCACTTTCCTTTTTTAACCAGAATCTTCCTGCTCTACTTCGAGTGAATCATGACTATTTTTTAGCCTTGAGCCACTTTTAGAGACACACACCAACCCTCTAGGCTGTCAAAAGTGGTTACAAATCGACTAGTATCAAACCAGTCCCATATCTAGCCTTTTTTCTAGCCATCATAAATGTCCCTGCACCACTCTTAGTGGTGTATGGCCAAACTCAAAACATGTGCCACTCATAACCCACCCTACTTTTACACTATAAATACAGACCTCCCCCATCATTGTTTTCGGTTAAAAAAATTTATCCATAAACTTTCCCCCTCTAATCCAGATAGCTCTCAAAGCCCTCTCTCTCTCTCTCTCTCTCTCTCTCTCTCTCTCTCTCAGTCCTGTCAACTGAACCGTAGCTCGAAGTTTCGAAGCCTTAGCCTCCGAGCTCTACCGAAGGTTAGCCCTGCTACCCGGGATCTCCCAAAGTCTTCCCGAGTCTATGGCCAGAGCCTCCATCCAAGAGAGAAGAAACGAGACAAGGTAATCTTTAGTTTACCTTTGCATACTCCCCCACTTTCTCTTCTCCCTCCCAACCCACTTAAGTTCTTCTCTTTTTTAATCCCCTATCTCTAATCCTCTCTTTCTTGCATACTTGGAACAAGGGGACGTTAAGTCCATATCAAGAGTGAACAAGAGGAGATTACTGATCGGGACTCTTTTCTTAACCCTCACTTGCTTCACAGCATGGCCTTAGGGCCCTCTTGCAATGTGGTGATACCTAGCCTTATATGTTTCATGCCGTTATCATCATTGTCATGCATTTGCATTCTTGCCATCTGTTTGTCCCCTAAAATCATTTTCAAAGTTGTTTTCTCAAAACTACTATTCTAGGTTGATCCTAACCCTTTCATGGTTAAGGTTTTTCTAGAAAAGTGTAAATTTTAAATGGCTCCTGTTGGCTTACATTTATTTCTTCTAAAAAACACTGTCTCAGAATGATCCTAATCTTTTCATGATTAGGGTTATTTCGAGAAAAGTGTGACATTCAAAAGGACCCGAAAGGTCTACATTTTTTGTTTCATGCCTTTATTGTTTTTCAAAGTCACAAGCCTAAAGCGATTCTAGCCTTTCAATGGTTAGAATAGCTTTAAGCAAAGTGCGATATTCATTTGGATGTCTAAAATCCAAGTTAGGGTTTCAGGCTCTAAAACATGTTTTCAAAAGATTCAGTTTTCGAACCATTTACAAAACCCACATTTGTCCAACACTAGAAGTCTAATCCAAGAAAAATCCTTTTTTTGCCAACTCGAAAACTTTCCTTTTTCAAGCCAAAATCATACCTTTTTCAAAATCCTCAATTTCCAAATCAATCAAATCTTTCCTTTTCAAACCTTTCTTTTTAAAATCAATCAAATCAAAACCTTCCATTTCAAATCTCTCAAATCACTCCCTCTTCGAACGTTCCAATTTTAAACCCTAAATCAACTCCTCCCATTTTGGAAACAATCCAAACTTACATTTTTCAAGCAAATCAAATCTTTTTCCAAAAGGAAACAAAACATTTCCAAATCTTCTAAATCTTCCAATTCTTTTCAAATCTTTCTGAAAGGAAATAATTCAAATCTTTTTCTTAAAAAGGAAACAAATCTTTTCAAAAAAAGAAATAAAATCTTTTCAAAATTCTCAAATCGAATCTTTTCAAATCAAGTTAAGTTTTTCTAAAAACAAAACATTTCAAAATCAAACCAAATCTTCCTGAAAAAGGAGCATTTCTAAGTCTAATCTTCCTTAAAAGGAAACATTTTCAAAATTCAATCTTCCTGAAAAGAAAATCTTTCAAAGTCAAACTTTCCTGAAAAGGAATTATTTTCAAACTCAAATTTCATGAAAAGGAAAATTTCTAAAAATGGAAACTTTCTAGAAATAGAAACCCATTTCAAAATTCCAACTCTTTCAAACATTTGTCCGAACTACGGCTGACCAGATCCTATTTAAGGAGGTACGTAGGCAACCCTTCACGGGGTGCGATCACAACCCTTTTCAAATTTTCAATTCCACAACCCTTTCCAAATTTCCAATTTCATAACCATTTTTCAAACTCAATTTCATCTTTCAAACTCTTTTCCAAACTTCGTTTTTAAAAGTTTTCTAAGTGGATAGCATTAAAAATAGGTGACCGGTGAGTCATAATTAGGTGAGTAAAAGGTGAATGGACATATAGGTACTGCAAGGGCAGGGTAGGGTGATAGTTTTAGGACATCTTCCCTACATGTAACCAACCCCCTGACTTAAGAATTTCTATTTCAAAGACCAAAATTAAAGTTAATTTTTAAAAGTGCTTTCCAACATTTTTAGGGTTATCAAACAACCCTACATTCTAAAACCCTATCGTGAGGATGTTTTTCAAAAATACTTTCCAAAACTTAAGTTTAACCCTCGGGTTTTACTTGGTGTAGATGACCTAGCACATCTTTAAATATATTAGGTGGCGACTCTAAAAACCTTTCCAAAAAGCCCTATTCAATTTCATTTAAAAAATTCAAACCTTGTTGCATTTGTCCTTCTAGGAGGATGAGTTCTAACGAAAGAGCACCGTACTTTTCCCTAAGCCAAAGGGGGCTCGGCGTCTAAAAACGAGGCATGACACATATGTTTTTTCAGTTTTTCCCAAGAGTCGATCTCTATCTTTCCTTGCCTAGTATGTGTCGCTTTCGTATGTTACCACCAAATAGTTGCTCTCTCTCGAACCCTCATGGCCACCAGTGGAACCCGTTTGTTCCTGGCACCTCCTTAAAGTCTAGGACCTCGTTTACTGCATTGACCCAATCTAAGAATTCATTAAGCTGGAGACGTCCTTTGAATTTAGGAATATCGATCTTCAAGCTCGATTCCCATCGTTGGGAATTTTTCTCCTCTGTTGCAGCTTATCTTGCCCTTCCTCTATATGGATACCCACTAAAAGGGTTGTTGCGGCTTGTCTTCTTTTTTGTCATCCTTACTGCTCTCTTCATCTACAGTATGTGGGCATGGGTGTTGTTGCTTAAAGGCTGCAAGTTGTTAAGTCAGCTCATAAATTTGTTGCTGTATCCTTGCTTTGTCCTCATCATCGTTAATCTTTTCCATAACACAAATCTTTCTCAGTGGCATGACTGCAAGAATGTAGTCTTGCTCTGATACCAACTGATATATGGAAGCGTATAAGAAAGGTGATAAACAAATTAGGGTATGTTAATTTGCGCACGAATACTGAACACTAAACTCTTCTCTAATCTATTGATTCCGCAGGATACCAGAAAAAAGGCATCAACTACTGGTTGATTCACAAAGAATGCCAAAAAGTAAAAAATATAAGAAATATCTCAATTCTTATTCATCAAAAGCTATCTATTACATTGTCAGTGAGCCTCTATATATAGGCCTAAGAGGAGTGGTGAGCAAGTAATAGCAAATAGAAAACTAAACACCTAAAAAAACTGAGTGGTGAAAAAGTAATAGTAAATAGGGAACTAAACACCTACGGAACCAAACTAATTAGGAAACTACATAACTAGGAAATTACCAAAACAAGACTCCAAAATATATGCCAAAATAGGTGCCTTAAATATGGAAACTAATAAATAGAAATATATTATTTCTAGAATTGCTCTTCCCACAAATCTGCCAAATCTTGCGTGATTTCAAGATACCTTCAGCGGCTACTTAATTTGCACTTGGATGGATCCAAGCGCTCCATGTAGTCTAATGCCATGTTGGCTACTACATCAATAAGTGTCAGCTATGAGGTCTCACTAATAGGGGATAATATGTAATTTGAAAGAAAAAAAAGAGAGCCAATCTTAGGTAACAGTTAATTAAAAATTATATTTTAATTAATATTTAATTATGGGGTTTTATTTTTCAATTAAGAGTCAATTGTGATACATCATAAAATTAGGATATGTATCATATTCCTACTAGAATAGGGATATAGCCTATTATAAATAAGAGAGCTAGCATTGTAATTATAAGTACCCCATTTTTGTCCGCTTAACAATCTCTGGCTCGACCGAACTCACTTTCAAATACCACAACACATTCAAACCCAAACTGACCTTCCAAATCTAGTTGAGTCAACTGGTTGCTTCTAGGGCTCATTGGGCCCACTTGAAGCCAAATGACCAAAGTGCCCCTAATGCCTCATCAAGTCCAATTCTATCCGGCATGCTCTTCGAGAAGGTACCTAAGTGCTCAAAGCGATAAATCCATCCCTTTCAAGATTGTCCCAGATAATCTAGCATGCTCGAAATGCCATTAGAACCAATTCTGGACCCATTCCGATTGTTCCTGGTTAAAATGACCATTTTACCCTTTGGCAGCCCGATCGCCCTCGTCAACCACACCGGCTCTGGGTACCAAACCGTTAAACCCCCGGGACACTTACACGAGTGTCTCCAATCTCCACGTGCCATCCCAATCCATTCTGAGATCATTTCGGCGAACCCTGGTCAAGATGACTGTTTTGCCCCTAGCGGGCTAGTCATCCTTTTCAACCATACCAACTCTGAATATTAAACCAGAAACTCCTGGGACCCTCTTAAGTGCCCTTATCTCTTTTCTAGCTGGCAGCTAGGCCCCGCAACCCAGTAGTTTTCCAAATAAAATCAGAGCCACTTATAGTGGAGCTAAGCCAAAATATGGCTTGGAGCCACTCCTAGTCGCACCTAGATCTTTGGCTTGTAGCCTAAGGCCGAATCAAATCTCCAGGATCATTACTATAATAAGGTGGCACCATTCAAGCCAAAAATTGGCCACTTCTAGTGGTGCCACTTCCTCTAAACATATGCCCCATGCATGCATTCATTAAAAATTTTGGCATGAGCTTCGCATATACCCTACAAAGCCCCCTGGACAAACAAGCAACATAAGCATAACTTATGCACATGTCACAATCATCATAATCACCTGTGCATACATCTATCACAATCATCATAATCACTTGTAAACATATCGATAACCTGTACATACATCCCATGTGCATACATCCCTATGTATACCTATCTATCCATGCATAAACATCCATCCTATTTAAAGATTACAAAAGCTAAAATGTCCATGAGCCAATGGCTCTAAAATAAAAGCATGAAAGGAAGCATCTAACAAAGTTCTATAAAAAAACCCCCAGGTGGTAACTACAGAAGCTGAAAAGGGAAAAAGATAAGTGCACAAAAACCTATCATGAATCTGCATCATCATCTGGGTTAAAGTTTCCAAAATACAGCTCATAGGGAGGTGGCTGGCTACTAAAGGCTCGAGCATCATATGGTCCCTACAGGTAGAATGAAGCACAACAACCTAGAATTAGAAAGGCAAAACATATGAAGGAAATGCCAAAAAGGAAAAAGAGAAGGTAGTATGGGAAATCAAGTACATACCCAATAAGCCTCCATCTGTGATAGCCGGGCATTCACATCGACTATCTCTACTTGATATCGGTTCCGCATGGCTGCATGCTCCTCCTAGAAAAAGAACCCCTGAGCTCAGTGCCACAGGTCGACAATCTCCTAGCTCACAACTACATCTCCTACTACCACCTCCAAAGAGGTAAAGCCCCCAACAAATCTCGTGTTAAAACGGGCAATGTAGTCAACATCTGGGGGAAGTAGAGAAGCAGCACCTAGCTGAGGCTCCAAAAGTGGTATGTCAACTCCTTCCTGAGGTATCCCCTACATGTACTGAGGGGGATTTCTTGTAGCTCAAAAATCCTGATGAAACTGGTGCCAGTGTCTCTTTCCTAGATACGCCTCCCAAGACTCAACACCAACAAAGGAGGCCCTCGACAAGGACAGCGAAACAGGATATCTTAAAGTCTCATAATATGTGAAATCAACGAAAGGCCTCCATATCACGGCATCAGTTAGCAAAAGCTCCAAATTTGTCCTAAGTGAGGTAAAATCAGTAACCTCTAACTGCTGCACTAGCTGAGTACGGGCCTATCTCAAGGCTTGGGGGTGAGCGTCATCCATCTTCACCTGTGGCCGACTTGCGGGCAAATACTCGTAACTCCACCAAACCAAAAGGGCCAAAATTTTATGACATTACCCCAA
>CM065382.1:48880000-48930000 GCA_033060915.1 Euryodendron excelsum | reverse complement strand
ATCCTATTTCCAAAATAGAATGATTTGATTTGAAGATCTCTATGATTTCATGTGAAGCTTTTTGATTTGGAAACCAATGATTTTATGTGACACTTTTTGAAAATAACTTAATAGAGTTATGCACTTTTTGAAAACATGATGCAACAATGATTTCGAAAACCTTTTTGATGCAATGAATAAAGGTGGGAATACAAGGATGCAGAATGAGGTTTAGGGGATAAGACGGGACTTTCTAAGACATGGATTCCTAGGGCTTCAAGAAAACCACTCTTGGACTAATTTTGGAAAAGCATTGGAACATGATAAAAATGTTTGAAAACTAAATTTTGAAAGCGGTGTTATAGAGTTTAAAATCCCAATATGGCCTTTGAAAGTCTCTTTGAATATGTCATTTTCCTAAAGTAACCCTAATCATAGAAAGGCTAGAATCACTTTAGGGTTCTAATTTTGAAAACAAGGTAGAGCTTGAAACCCTAATGTAGACCTTCGTGGACACTTTGAATATGTCACTTTCCTAGGGAAACCCTAACCATAAGGAAGTTAGAATCACCTTAGGGTTGTGAGTTTAAAAATAAGAATAATGCATGAACATGAAAAATATAATTCATAGGGTTAGTGAACATACAAGGTTGAAGGTTTCACCACATTGCAAGGGGCCTTAAGACCATACCATGATTGGTTAGGCTAAAGAAAGACCCCCAACACAGTAGTCTCCCCAAAGCTTCCCCTAGTCATCGACCTAAGGTCCTCTTGTTTCAAGCATACAAGAAGAGAAGGGTTGAAGATGGAGATTAAAAAGGAGAATAATCCAAGTAGATTAGGAGAGAGAAGAGAAAGAGTGGAAGAGCATGAAAGTAAAATAAAAGCCTACTTTATCTTCTTGTCAGCTTGAATGCTTTAATGGAGGACTTGCTTGAACCTTGCAATGACCTTCAAAGGCTTCCAAGGGCTAGCTTTAATCTTTAATGGAGTGAGGAGGCTAAAGTTTCACTATTTAGGACTAGAGGGGGCCAGAACTTTTAAGAGAACTAGGATTTTGAGGAATTTTGGGGGCTGCAGAGAGTTTGGTAGAGCTTTGTTGAGATTTTCCCAACCTGGAATACGCTGGGGGGTGGTTTGTATTTGTAGGCCAAAATTTAAAGGAGGTGGGACCACTTGGAGTGGCGCATAGCCAATTTTTGGCCTAGAAGTGGCGCCACCTTGGTATAGCAATGATCTTGAAGATTTGATTCGCCTTGGGCAGCAAGGAAAATATCTGGGCGCCACTTCTAGTGGCTTCAAGGCATTTTTTGGCCTAGCTCCACTCTAAGTGGTTCCACTTTGATCTGGACAGTTGGCGGCCTGGGGGACCCGATTGGAAAAGAGATAAGGGCACCTAGGAGTGCCCCGGGGATTGCCAGTCTGATACCCAAAACTGGAATGGTTTAAAAAAGATGATCAGTCCACCAGGGGTAAAACGGTTATTTGAACTAGAAAATACTGGAATGGACCAAGATGGCACTTCCCCCATGGGTTTACCAATTTGATATATAGAGTCAGTGTGGTTAAAATGGATGATCGGCCCAATAGGGGCAAAATGGTCATCTTGACCGAGAGTTACTAGAATTGGTTTGAATGGCATTCTGAGCAAGCTGGACTATCTGGGGACAGTCTTGGAAGGGTGGCCTTATCGTTCTTAGGTACTTTCCGATGGAACGTGCAGACTTGGAACTTGACTGGGTAGACTCCTTGTCTTTGAGGAATCTGTACTTCTCAAAAGACGTGCCAATAGTAGGCATTCTACAATGGTTGGCTAGTAGGCGTCAGAAGTGAACCACTTGATATGGTGTTGGTTCCCGAGACTGCTTGATCTCAGAAAGCTACCCGTTTGGTGATGGTCCTCGAGACTGCTTGGTCTTAAAAATCTACCTGTGTGGTGATGGTTCCTGAGACCGCCTAGTCTCGAAAATCTACCGGCTTGCAAGGGGATGCCAAAGAGGCATTCTAGCCATTTAGCTCTGATTGGGCCCAACGGGCTCGGGAAGTGATTGATTGACTAGATTAGAGTTTGAAAAGCTTGTCTGGGTAGTAATGTGCTGTGATGCTTGAATGTGAGTCTGGTCAGACCAGAGACTACTAAGCGAGCAAAAATAGGGTGCTTACAACATTCTTGAAACAACCCTAGGCCTTCTATGATTTGGGTTGTCCAAGATCAAGTGAGATGTTCAAATAAGGGAAGTTTCTAACCCCTTTTCCTAAAAATATTTTGCGAAACTCATAGCCTTAAAGGAGTTTAGTTCCTACATAGCTAACCTCTCAAAGGGAATGAAACATCAACATACCTTTCATAAGGTACATAAAAACTGTTTCCATATTTTTTCAAGACAAGTTCATAAGAGCTTTTACATGTCTAAATCTCACTCTTTAAAGTCCTATTTCAAAAGTACTTCAAAAAACACTTTAACATTCAATTTCAAATCAAAATTCGAGTTATTTCCAAATTTCAAGTAAAAAACTCTCAAGTTCTCTTTCTTAAAACAAGACCCCAATGAGTTTTCAAAACTTTCCAAAGGCCCTAATGTGCCTATTTTCAAATAGATCATGAGTCCGAACTACGACTGCCCTGATTCTCGCCAAATGAGATACATAAGCAACCTTCATAGGCGCAATCCCCTTTTTTCAAAATCAAATAGCCCCTTTTTAAAATCTAACCCTAAGTTTCTTTCAAAATTTCTTCCAATCACATTATGCATTCGTACATCCAAAAGTAATGGCAAAATCCTTTTTTAAAATCTTTTTAAAGTGGACATAAGCGGACATTTAGGAGCTGGAGATTCAAGTAAGTGAACTTAAGGTGAATGGACATGTAGGTACTGCAAGAGCAATGATCTTAGGATATCTTCCTTACACGTAACCAACTCTTGGATCATAGATTTATGTTTTAAAGACCAAAACCAGAGTCATTTTTCAAAAGGGCTTTAAGCATTTTCAAAGGTTGCCAAACAACTCACCCTATTTTTCAAAACACCTCTCAAGAGGACGTTTTCAAAAACCTAAGTTTGATCCTTAGATTGCACTTAGTTTTAGGTGACCTAACACACCTTTAACCATGTTAGGTGGTGACTCCAAAACTTTTTCGAAAAGCCCTTAATTAAATGCATTTCAAGTTCAAACCCCATCGCTCTTATCCTCTTAGGAGGGTGAGTTCTAATAGACAGAGTATCGTGTTTTGCTCGAGTTAAGACCCATACTTGGGGTCAAAAATTGGGGCACGACAAACATGACTCAGCCACCCTTACCCCTGCCACTGGCCAACTCTGAAGCCAAAACTGGAACTAGTATACTGTCAATAGAGAGGTCAGCAGCTACGAGGGCAGTAGAAGGAGATGTACTAGGGCTGCCCAAAACTCAACGGGCCAGGTTGGGGTTAGTTAAGTAAGATGCTAAGCCGGTGTCTAAGATTGTGATCTAATTGGTGGCTGGCGCACGTCCTATAACCAACCTTGACTCTGGTCTTGTTGACCCTTCTGTTGCGGTGAGGCTGGTCGAAGGAGTTATCTTATCTCAAGACTAAGAAATGTTGGGGCAGGTGACCAACCCTAAAATCTTCATGCGAGCAGTACATAATAGTTTGTCGGTGAATCTGCCTATTGATTTCTTTAGCCCTTTCCCCCGTTTGGTTTTTCGTATCGGATTCCAACCATATATTTCTATTTCCAGGCCTATAATGCTATGTCCCGATTTACAACTATAGATAAGGAGTTAAAGGAATTGAAGTAATAGAACTCTGCTCTAAAGCTGGAGGGTCGGGCTAACAAGAAAGTTGTGATTGACGCAAAGGCCGAGCTCAAAAAGAACAAGGAGGTCATGGCCACTACCTTGGCCAAGCTGACACAAAGGAACCAGGAGCTTAATAAGGCCAAGGAGGAGATTAAAAAGATAAAGGTCGAGCTCCCATCTGTGAAGGAGGCGAATTTTAAAGAAGGCTTCAAGAAAACTAGAGATGATTATACTTAGCAGATCCTTAGGATGAACTTGATTTTAAAGGATGGTTGGGTGGCAGCCCTCACTAAAATGAAGGTTGCGTTGACCTCACCACTCCGAAAGGACATCCCTTGGCTGCTCCTAGATGAAGCTATCCCTGAAAATACTGAAGTGACTTTCTTTCAGACTGAGCAAGCCAACACCACTGAAGTTGTTAGTGTCAATACTACCCCTCCAGCTTTAGAGATTGTTGAGATCACAGATGCTACTGAAGTAGCTGATGGCAATACTGTCCCTCTAGCTTCACAGATTATTGAGATCACCAATGCTTCGACTGAAGTGATTCCTGGCTCCTCCAACCTCCCTGCCGATCCAGCCTCGCAATCTTAAGGTGTTTTTTCTTTTCCTATATTCAACATTTTTGTAACTTTTTGGATGTAAACAAGAACTTTCAGAATTTACAAATGAACTTCCTCCTTATTTAAGTTTTTCCCAAATTTCCATAAATGTGAGACATCTGCTTGTTTATATCCAAGTCTTTCTTTATACTGGGGTATTTGTATAACCTTTGGCCATTCTTAGGCCAACCTAAAAAACTTAGTCAGGATTAGGTATAAAAAAACTTAGGGTTAGTCGTCCTTAGGCCGACCTACTCAACTTAAGCAGGACATAAATAAAAACACACATAGTTTTTTATTCAAATTTGACTGCTCTTGGTCGACTTGCCTAATTTAGGTAGGACTAAGTGAAAAAACACTTAGTTTTTTTTTTTTTTATAGATTTGGCCATTCTTGGGCTGACATGCCTGACTTAGGCAAGATTAAGTGTAAAAGACTTAGTTTTTCATAGATTTGGCCATTCTTGGGTCGACTTGTCTAACTTAGATAAAACCAAGGTCTTTACTTGATTTTTTGTAAGTTTAGTCATTCTTAGGCCGACCTGCCTAACTTAGGCATAGCCAAGGTCTTCACTTGATTCTTTTTATAAGTTTGGCCATTCTTGGGACCTACCTAACTTAAGCAGGACCAAAGTCTTCACTTGGTTTTTTATAAGTTTGGCTATTCTTAGGTTGACCTGCCTCTATCCACTTGATAAAGTAGTATGTTGTAACACTAAGGAACCTCTTATTCCCTGGAACTTGGGGGAGCAGGTCAACTTGTCCAATCCCCATTGTGTAAACGACCAACGATTGTTGATCGTACTAAGGTTCTCGGTAGGCTGATGGATTAATGGTGAGAACTTTTGGCACTTCAGTACTTACTTGGTTGCATCTTTCTGCATATAAGGCCACCAGTACCCCTGTGAGATAACTCGGTGGACAATTGATCTCTTGTGGACATGACTCCCGTAGATTCCCCTCATGGATTTCATAAAGAATTTCATGTACCTTCTTTGGATGAACACAGTAGAGGTAGGGGTCGGTTAAATATCTTCTATAAAGCTCCTGGTCATGCGATAACCAGTACTTTAACGCCTTATGCTTCATCTTTCTGGCCTCATTCTTATCTATCGGCAGCTCGTCCCTATCAAGGTAAGCAATGATGGGGTCCATCCAGGATGAGCCCAAGCTTTCCACAGCCAGCATGAGTTCTTCTTCAAGATAGATGCTTGGGGCAGCCAAGGTCTCAACATGAATTGTTCTCTTCAATCTCGACTTCAAGGCTGCTGTGAGCATTGCCAATGCATCAGCATGCGCATTACTATCGCACCCGATATGATACAGCTTGGTCTCTTTCAACTTTTTGAGCAGCTCCTAAGTTTTTACCAAGTACTGGGCCATTCTTTCTTTCTTAGCAGTGTACCCCCCGATTATCTGATTCACCACCAACTATAAGTCTGAGTAGATCGCTAGCTTAAGGATTCTAACTTAATGGCTTGTTCTAAGGCCATTCCATCAGGGGTGATGAGCACTATGTCGGATCCTACTCCCTGTCATTGGATGCTCAATCAACAAAGAGCTTCCAATGGTCATTAGCCTCCTAGGGCTCCATCTATAGATTATTAGGTGGGAGTTCGATGAATTTTTCCCCACTTGTTCCCTGCGATAACTCAACAAAAAATTTTGCAATTAAATCAGCAAGTACCTAACCCTTGACTGCCGATTTGGGCAGGTATTTGATGTTGAATTTGCCGAGCTCTACTACCCACTTGGCTACTCTCCTTGAGAATACAAGGACATCCTAGAAACTTTCCTGATGCAACCCCGAACACACACTTCAAGGCATTAAACCTCATCTTGTACTTTTTAGCATATTGAAGACTCCTTTCAAATTTATAAGGTGATCTCTACCAACCTTGCTTTTGATGATCATATCGTCAATGTAAACCTCCACCACGCTATTGATGTACTGCTTAAACATCTTGGTGACCAATCTCTGGTAAGTAGCACCAGTATTCTTGAGCCCGAAGGGCATTACTTTATAGTAGAATATGCCCCTTGGGGTGATGAAGGCTATCTTCTTTTGATCGGCTTTATGCATAAGAATCTAGTAGTATCCTCGATATGCATGTAAGAAGCTTATCCTCTCGTGCCTAGCAGTGCAACCATTAGCTAGTCAATCTTCAAGAGCGGGAAAGGGTCCTTAGGGCATGCTTTGTTCAGGTCGATGAAGTTTATGCAGACTCTCCACTTGTCGTTCTTCTTCTTTACAACCATTGTATTAGACATCCATGATGGATAATACATTTTTCTTGTTGCCCCCGCTTCAAAAAACCTTTCCACCTCTTCAATTATAGCATCAACATGCTGCGTTGCAGCTCGCCTGCCCTTCTGTACAACAAGTCGACATTGTGGGTTGACATTGAGCCTATGACATGCGATATCAAGATCAATTCCCGACATCTCGTATGCAAAGACCTCCAAGTTCTCTATTAGCAGTCTGATTAGGGTCCTCTCATATGTGGCTAGTAAGGATGTACCAATCATGAAGTACTTTTCCTTGTCTAGTCTATCGATCTCAATTTTCTTAAGTTTCTCCATGACCTTCTTGTCAGGGACTTCCTTGACATCATCTAGAGTGGGGGTGTCTTCATGCAGCTCCATCATCTGGACTCGCGTTGCTTTTATCTTCGAGGTGCAGGTTGTCAAAAAGCATTGTTTGGCAGTGACTTGGTCTCCTCTGATCTCCTGTATCACTGCTTGAGAAGTGTATTAGCTGGTGGTAGGTGAAAGGTATGACCTTCATCAGGTACAACCATGTCTGATCTATGATTGCGTTATAAGGCAAGGGCACATTGATAACTAAGAATTCAGTCTGTAACGTGATATTTCTAGCCATCACTAGTAAGGTCACTTTTCTTAGTGGCCAAACTGGGTCCGAGCTGAAGCCAATCAAAGGGTTGGACTTATATTTAAGTGTCCTTGTCTAGGTCAGCTTAGGACTCTTTGGCATATTTATCCTCTGGACATTCTGAGTTATTTGGCCCACAGTTTTATATTCTCTCTCCTCCGTGTTTTTCTTCCTCCTCTTAGACCACTTTGTTCCTTAGTTTTTACAACTATACATATAGTACATCTATAGATGAAATGGTTACACCGCCACCTTGAACCACCGTCCCCTAGTCCCTTCTCCCTATAACCCGCCCCACAGCCCTTTCTTCACTAGGTCTGCCATCCCCACTTCTACCTCACCCCAAGACTCCTCTACCCCAATACTTCTACCCCTTTACCACTGCCCCCACCCTTTGGCAACTAGCTACACACAACCCTTAAACCATTACACCCAGCCTTTCCCTACCCCAGTTTGCTAACTCCTATCCCTTTCCCACCTTCCATTCCACAACCCTAACTCACCTCTTAGATACCCCACCCCACTACCATTCATCCCTTGGTTGCCATATAAAGCCCACCCTAGCCCTCAATAGCCACACCTAGCCCATCCTCATCCCTTCACCCTCCACCGTATCCCCCATTTGTCCCAATCTCAAACTTATCCTATGTGGATTAGAGATCATGATCGGTCAATAGTATAGCTACCGAATGTCAAACAAATCAAAAGGATTGATCACATGTGCACATGATAGATTACTAATATAACAGCGGAACCATAATAAAATAAATATAAGTGATTGTGCATTCTATAGATTTTAAAGCAAGTGCCTAAGTCACAATTTCGTTACATAAATTAAAATTCTTTGACTTTAAGTTATCTCAAATATTGGGCCAAATACGAGGCCTCACAATAAGTACATGCTATATTCTCAAAATCACATCAAGTCTAAACATATAATATGCAGGGAGCAGTTTTACTACTGTCAAATAGGGTATTGTTGTTGCTATCAATGACGTGGCCCAATAAAAATTCACCATGTGACAATCTTTAGAAGTCCCTTCCGTATCAGATTCTAACTTTAAACCCCAATGTCTTCTTCTCTCTCCATCTCTTCCTTTCTCCCCCCCTGTTTCTCTCTAAAATCTAAACCTAAGACTAGTTTCTAGCCATGGACAGCACCCACCCAACCTCTTCTTCACTGCTACCATCGTTGGTAGACCACCATTCACAATATATATCGTTGTCTTTTTTTCCATCCAAATCTCTATCGATGGTGGTTAGATCAAAAGCCTACCTTCAGATCCGCCTCTCTCATGTGATGTGCTCAACCATGGCCATCGCAAACCCCAATGGCCCAATCAATGTATTTGCATGATTAAACGCATAATTTTCTATTTGAAGAAGGGAATTAGTCATCTCTATTGATGGGTTTCTCGAATCTAAGTTATTAGGGATTGAAGAGTAAAAAAAAAGTATCTCAAATTGATTTGTAATTTCTTCAATTTGTTGTAAATAAATTTCACAAATACAAAGCAATGAGTTGATATGAGAGATGGGATCGCCTCATGGAGAGTTTAAAAGAAAAGAAAGGGTGTAGGTTTGGCTCCAAGCTATTGAATTTAGAGAGAAAAAGAGGAGGTTGGGTTGGTGCCGTCCATGGCTGGAAACTGGTCTTCAATTTAGATTTTAAAGAGAAACAAGGGAGAGGAAGGAAGGCATTGGGGTTTAAAGTTAGAATCTAATACGAAAGGAACTTCTAAAGATTGTCACGTTGTGAATTTTTATTAGGCCACATCATTAACAGCAGCAACAGTGCCCTCTTTGACAACAGCAAAACTGGTCCCTAATATACATTCCAATGCTTTCAAGGTAATTACATTTATCTTATAACAGTAGATTTTCAAAGACCCACACTCATCCTTGATGATTATGCATAAACCTGGCCACATGCTTCAGTCTTAATCTTTGATTCCTGAAATGGTTAACAACAGTATGAGCAAAACAAGCCTAATGAATGATGTAGGCAATTAGAGCATAAAAATATACCGTGTGTTATGCCCCGGTTTCTAACCAAGCCCTCTTGGCTCAGGAAAAGCACGGTACTCTCTCTGTTAGAACTTATCCTCCTGAAAGGATAAGTGTGATGGGGGTTTGAACTTGAAGTCTTGACTTAATTTAAGGGCTTTTTTGAAATAATTAGGAGTTGCCACCTAACATAGTTAACGATGTGTCAGGTTACCTAAAACTAAGTGTAATCCGAAAACTAAACTTAGGTTTTCAAAACGGTTTTGAAAATATCCTCTAGAGAGGTGCTTTTAGAAAATAGGGTTGTTTAGGAATCTTTGAACATGTTTAAAGCCCTTTTGAAAAATGACTCTGGTTTTGATTTTGGAAATAGAGATCTATGGTCTGGGGGTTGGTTATGTGTAGGGAAGATGTCCTAAGATCATCACCCTATCCTACTCTTTCGGTACTTACATGTCTAATCACCCTTAATTCACTCACTTAAACCACTAGTTACTAATAGTCCACTTGCATCCACTTTAGAATTTTAAAAATGGGGTTTATTTACACTTTTTGGATTAATAATTCATGATGCATGTTTTGAAAAAGATATTAGAAAATATGAAAGTTTTGAAGGGATTTGAGATAAAAGTTTTGAATTGATGGAAACTTGAGTTGAAATAAAGGTTACAACCGCACTATTTTAGGTCGTCTATGTATATCATTTGGCGAGAATCAGCTTATTCATAGTTCGGGGCAAGGGCCCAATTGAAAATGGACTTATGGGAGCTTTGGAAGGTTTTGAAACTTTGGATTCAAGGGTTTTAACGTAAAAATAGAACTTAAGAGTTTGAAAATGTCTTTGAACATAGAACTTTAGAGATCTTTGGAATGTATTGAAACAACTCAAGAGTTTGGAAAATGTTTTTGAAATAGAACTTAGGGAATTTCGGAAGTAACTCAAGAGAGTTTTTGAAATGTTTTGAAATCACTCAAGGGAGTGTTAGAATGTTCTTATTTTGAAAATCTTAGAAATAGAGTTTGGATTGGAGGAAGTTCTTGTGACCTTGTCTTCGAAAAGCTTTTGAAAACCATTTTTTATGTTCCTTATGAAAGGTATTTTGAATATCTCATCACCTTTGAGAAGTTAACTAATGAATAGCTAAACTTATTTAAGACTATGACTTTTGAAAATATTTTTGAAAAAGGGACTAGAGACTTTCATTAGGCTTTTAGAGCTTTAGGGTTATAGAACCCTACTTGACATCTCACCTCCCTTAAAAAACCTCAACCATATAAGGCCTAA
Organism: Euryodendron excelsum; assembly: GCA_033060915.1. NCBI lineage: Eukaryota > Viridiplantae > Streptophyta > Magnoliopsida > Ericales > Pentaphylacaceae > Euryodendron > Euryodendron excelsum. The sequence goes on along the minus strand of CM065382.1, from coordinate 48,919,455 downwards.
GATTACTTTGAGGTTGCAACTCTTGAAAATCATTCTTACAAAGATCTTTAGAAAACACTTAGGGTTTTAGAACCATAATATGAGCAACCTTGAACGTTGTATTTAATATATTACTTTCTTTTGGAGACCCTAACCATGAGAGGGTTAAGACCACCTTAGGAATATGAGCTTTGAAAACATTTCGGAGGTAATTTTTAAAAATGTTAAGTGTCTATCCATTTCAGTCAAGACAAGTTGAAGAGACTTTTGGAAAATCACTTTGAAAATGGGCATGGTGATATTTGAAAAAACTTTTGACTTAATTATGGAAACTCAAGAGAGTATAATATGTTTTTGGAAGGATGCTGTGCAAATCATCTTGATTACAAGGTATTTGAAAAAGGTTTAAAGTTAGAGTCTTGAAGCCAACTGACCATGGTTGGGATGACCTAGGGTTAACTAACTAAGGTTAGGTTAACCTAGGGTTAAGAGGGTTAACTAACTAAGGCTAGGTTAACCTAGAGTTCAGTGACCTAAGGTTAACTAAGTAAGGCTAGGTTAACATAGGGATTGGTTGACCTAGGTTAATTAACTTGGGTTGGGTTAACCTAAGGTAAGACAACTAGGGTCAAGTTAGCCTAGGGTTTTGGAAGGTAGTTTTGAAAAGTTATTTTGTACTAGGGTTTGGACCTAGTGGTTTTGAAAAGTGGTTTTATGCATGAAACTTGAAAGGGTATTTTGAAAACCATTTTATGAAAGCCACTCAAGTGAGTATTTGAGTTCATATGGTTGGTGCTTGGAAACCACTCAAAAGAGGGTTGCCTTGGAACCATTATAATCACTAACTCAAGAGAGTGAATTTTTGAAAATAAATATATAAAAAGTAGTTTTGGAAACCATTTTTATGCAAATTAAGGAGAATGAACTTTTGAGAACCCTTCTTGAAGAGGGTTGTTTTGAAAACCACTTTTGGGAAAGTAGAAAATCACTCTAGTGGGTTTAGGGTTCTTATGGTCATTATGGAATACAACACTTTGAAAACCACTTTTGGTGAAAACTTAAGAGAGTAAAGATTTTGGAAAGACCCTTTTGGAGGGTAGTTTTGAAATCATATTTATGCAAAAACTTAACAGGGCTACATGGAAATTCAAAGAAGGTAATTAAGGCTCGGAAACTAGGATTTAGTCCTAGGCTTCAAGAAACCAAGTCTTAGAACCATCTTTAGGAAAACACTTGAATATGGAGTTTGAGAATGACATGGACATAGTTAGAGTTTTTCGAAAATGGTGATGGGCATAAAAATGAAGCCAAGTATACAATACATGAATATAGTAATCACATGCAAAGGGGGTGATAAAATCATATAAGGCTAAAAGGCCACACCACATTACAAGGGGCCTATAGTCCATACTATGATAAGGTAGGCTAGAGGGAGAACCCTCACTCGGTGGCTACCCTAAAGCTTCCCCTAGGCATGGACCTAAGGTCCTCTTGTTCAAGCAAGCAAGAAAGGGGGGTAAAAGATAGAGTGTAAAATATAGAATAGCCCAAATAGGCTAGGAGGGAGAAGAGAAGAGTGGGGGTAGCAAAATGTAAATAGAAATACTACCTTGTTTTCACAACTTCTTCAAACTTTAATGGAGAGCCTTGCTTGAGCTTTGAAGGGTCTTCAATGGTCTTAAAGTGAGCTGGAAATGGCTTGAGTCTTGCTTTGGAGACTTTGGGGATGAAGTGTATAGGCTTGAGGTGAGTGAAATCTGGCTTGGATGCTTGGAAGGTTGAAAGAGGTGGAGTATTTAGGATTTTTTTGGAGTTCTAGGAGTATTTCAGCAAAGCTTCGCCATTGTTTTTTAGTATTTATTAATAAATTACTTATTCTATTTTAATAAAAATCTGTGTGAGTAATGTTCACCTTACATTATTTATTTAAAGATTGTGCATGTGTACCATTGTTAGGGATTTATACTAAAAGAAATGGTATATGTAATGGCTTTAGTATTTATTAATAAATTAGTTATTCCATTTTAATAAGAATATGTGTGAGCAATGTTTGTCTTGCATTATTTGTTTAATGATTGTATATGTATATCTCTTATTCTATATGATAGATGATTTGGTGTGTAAAGTACAGCTTCCACACAAAAGATCAGATCATCGATTCTTATGGAATATAAGTTTATCGTTCACAATCTTGGATGGAACTGGTCACACCATTAGTAGGACTGTAACACAAGATTTTAATAGGTCTGTCTTAATTATAGGAAACGGTATAGTTCCAACTCCTTGCACTATTACACTTTGTGTGTACTGAACAGAATCGTGTTAAGTTAATTGTTTTTATACTGATTATATAAAATAATTAATACCTCATGATTATTATGAGTGCTTATACTCTTAATCATAATATAACAAATAGACACATGCATTTAATGTTTGTTATTTTGATTCACAGAATAGTGAGATTCTTTGTGGGTCAATGAACTCAGTACATTACATAATAACATTATGTGTATGGTGAATATTAATAATTGATGAAATCCACGTCCCGGTATAGGAATTGATGATACTCCCTTAAGGAAGCTTATAAGTTTTGATTATGTCAAACCTTGCAAGTGGATTATGAATCTAACATATCAAATAAGTTAAGTGGAAGGTTTCAAGGAATTAAATAAGTCTATTAAATTCAATTGTCAGTAATTTAATTTAATAGACGAGTATCTGTGATCTTAACGTGGGGAGATAAATAAGCATTTAATAATATGGAACTCGAAATATAATTCCTAGTATGACAGGGAGTGCAATTATAATTTATTAGTAGTATAAATTATAATTTACGTAATTAGGGATTAATCCTTGTTGGATTAAGAATACTTATTTGCATAGGAAGCCCAAGTCATACTAATCCTATGGTTCCTATTGTAGCCTCTATATATACGCACTCTAAGAGCAATTAAGGTTATACTTGCTCATAATTGAGAGATACATATTTTTGTAAGGAAGAAAAACCCTAGCAGTTGTGAACTCACTCTCTCTAGAGTAAGACGTATATGAGGGATACAATAGAAGTCCAAAAGTTAAGTTCGAGCAATTAATTCGTGCTTGTTGCTGTTACTTGTTGTTCAAGATCTATTGTGCCCTAATTTTTCACACTTGAAAAATACAAGTGAGAAAAATATAATGCTCTCTCATTAGAACTCATCCCCTTGGAAGGACGAGTGCGAGTAGCTTGGAATTGAAAATAGATTTGATTAAGGGCTTTTGGAAAAAGTTTGGAGTCGCTACCTAACTTGATTAAGGTGAGTTAGTTCACCTAAAACTAAGCACAATCCAAGGATTACACTTAGGGTTTTTGAAAAAAGTTTTGAAAACTTCCTTAAGAGAGGATTTTTACAAAAACAGGTTGTTTGGCAACCTTTGGAAAGATTTAAGCTCTTTTTGAAAAATAACTCCGTTTTGGTCTCTCAAACATAGTGATTTTAGGCTCGGAGGTTGGTTACGTATAGGAAATACGCAACAAGCCATCATAGTATCCTGCCCTTACGGTACCTACATGTTTATTCACCCTAGGTTCACTCATTTAAAATCTTTGATTGTCCATTGTCCAATACTATCCACTTTTAAAAATAAGTTTGGCATGATGCATGATATGCAAGTGAAAGAAAAAGAATTTGATTTTTGAAAATAGACTTGAAAAGAAAGATTTGATTTTGAAAATAGATTTGAAAAAAAGATTTAAAGCTTGAAAAGAGTTATAAAATTAAAAATTTGAAATAGATGGAGAAATTAAAATTTTAAAAAAGGTTGTGACCGCACCCATGAGAGTTGCCTATGAATCCCTTTGTTGGTAATCAAGTCAGTTGTAATTTGGACAAGAGTCCGATTGAAAATAGGCACTTTTAGATTTTTGAAAACTTTGATTTGAAAAAGACTTGATTTGAAAAGAGTTTGATTTTAACTTTGAATAGAAAATTGGAAATTAAACTTGGAATTAATTTCAAATAGAACTTGAGAATTTTGAAATTGATTTTGATTTGAAAAGATTGAACTTGGAAGAGGGACTTAGACATGATTTGAAAAGATTAAGATTTTGAAAACATCTTGACTTAGATTGAAATTGGAAAACCATTTGGGTTTAGAAAAGAGTTTGAGAAAGGAGTTTGAGAAAAGAGTTTGGAAAACCATTAGGGTTGAATTAAGGTTTAGCTTCCTAGAGTTTAGGTAACCTAAGAATAAAACATGTACTTGAATTGGAAAGATTTGATTTAGATTCGAAAAGTTTGGTTAAGAAAAGTTTTAATTTTTAAAAAAAACTTAGAATTAGAAAAGATGAGGTTTAAGAAAGACTAGGAAGGAATTGATTTGATTTAGAAACACTTGACTTGGAAAAGATTTGTAAAGATTTGACTTGATTTGATTTGAAAAAAATTGAAAAGTTAGAATTTAGGAAAGATTGGATTTAAGAAATCTTTGAATTGGGAAAGTTTCAAAATATGACAGTTTCATTTTAGGAAAGTGTCAATTAAGAAAGTTTCATTTTAGGAAAGTTTTGATTTTGGAAAGATTTTAATTTAAGAAAGATTTGAATTTTGAAAATATTTAAAATTTAGAAAGATTTAAAAAGTTGAGATTTAGAAAGTTGAAATTTGGAAAGGTTTGAAATTAAGATTGTAATTAGGAAATGTTTGAATTAAGAAAGATTTGATTCTTATTTTCTAAAGTTGAAGATTAGATTTACTTCCAAAAATGGATAATTTGATTTTGTTTTCAAAATTGGGAGATTGGACTTGGTTTCCTAAATTGGAAGATTAGTTTTGATATGGAATTGGAAAGGTTTAATTTTGAAAATCTTGAATTTGGAAAGCTATGATTTGGTGTAGAAGATAGTTTTGAAAACCTATGATTTGAGGCAAAATAGGAAATCCCAATTTTTAAGAAAGCGAACTAGGGTTTCCTAACTGTCGCACCCCAATTTTTTGCACTCGAAGAAAATATATACAAATGGAAAAAATACAGTACTCTCTTGTTAGAACCCATCCTCCTAGAAGAATGAGTGCGACTAGGTTTGAATTTGAAATTGATTTTGAATAAGGGTTTTTGAAAAAAGTTTGGAGTCGCCACCTAACTTAATTAAGGTGAGTTAGGTCACCTACAACTAAGCACAATCCGAAGATTACACTTAGGGTTTTAGAAAAGATTTAAAAAACTTCCACAAGAGAGGGTTTTTAAGAAAATACGTTGTTTGACAACCTTTAGAAATTTTTAAGCCCTTTTTTAAAATAACTCCATTTTGGTCTTTAAAAACAGTGTTTCTAGGTTCGAAAGTTGGTTATGTGCAAGGAAGACGCACTAAGCCATCACCCTACCCCGCCCTTGTGGTACTTACATGTTTATTCATTCCAGATTTACTCATTCGAAGTCTTTGATTAATAAATTTCCAAAACTATCCACTTTGAAAAAAAAACTTTTAGGAAAAAGTTGACATGATGCATGATATGCAAGTGCAAGAATTTGATTTAATTTTAAAAGTAGATTTGAAACGAACTTTATTTGATTTTGAAATAGATTTGAAAAGATAGATTTGATTTTTGAAAGAGGGTTTTAGTAATTGAAATTGAAGATTTGAAAATAGATTTTGGAATTAGAAACTTAAAATAGATCCTGAAATTGGAAGTTTGAAAAAGAATATAACTGCACTCATAAGGGTTGCCTATGTATCCCATTTTTGAGAATCAGGTCAGTCGTAATTCGGACAAGAGTCTGATTGAAAATAAACTCTTTTAGGTTTTTGGAAAGTTTGATTTGAAAATATTTGAAAAAGAATTTAATTTGAGAAAGAGCTTGATTTAAAAAAAAAAAAAAGTTTTGACTTGAACTTGGAATAGAAAATTTGAAATCAATATTTGATTTGAAATTGATGTTAGACTCGAAAAGGATTTGAACTTTGAAAAAAAACTTGGACTTGATTTGGAAAGAAGAAGTAGAGTTTTGAAAACATTTTGGACTTTGAAGTTGGAAAACCATCTTGGTTTAGAAAGGAATTTTAGAAAAGAATTAAAGCTTTTTAACTTTAGGGTTAGGGTTAAACTAAGGTTTAGGCCTCCTTGGGTTTAGGTTACTTAAGATTGGAACATGCATGTGAATTGGAAAAGATTTTATTTAGATTTGAAAAGTTCAATTTTAGAAAATTAGATTTAAGAAAGGTTGGACTTTGGAAAGCTTCGAATTACAAATGTTTTCAAAATAGGAAAGTTCCATTTTAGGAAAGCACCAAATTAAGAAAGTTTTCATTTTAAGAAAGTTTTGAATTTGAAAATATTTGAATTTTGGAAAGTTTGAACTTAAAAAAGTTTTGAATTTAGAAAGATGTGAACTTGGGAAAAGTTTGATTTAAGAAAGATTTGATTCTTGTTTCCTAAAAAAATAAAAGATGATTTAATTTGGTTGCTAAAATTAAAAGATTTGATTTAGTTTTCTAAACCGGAAGATTTGATCTAGTTTCCTCATTTGAAAGATTTAATTTGACATGGAATTGGGAAGGTTGAGTTTTGGAAATCTAAGATTTAGAAAGTTATAATTTTGGTGTGAGAAAAGAGATTTTGGAAATCTAAGATTTGATGTAAAAGATGATTTTTGGAAACTTATGATTTGAAAAAAAAGGAAAGTCATGTTTTTGAAAAAGAAAATTAGGATTTCCTAACCATGAAATCTAGGGTTTGACTTAGACTCCAAGAAAAAGAGTTTTTAGAAAGTAGACCCTTTGAAGAGAGTTTCTAAGGAGGAGATATGAAGAGAGTTTTTAAAAAGTGAATTTTTAAAAGAACTTTTGGAAAGGAGTTTGAAATGAGCTTTTTGGAAAATAGATTTTTAAAGAGAGTTTTGAGGAAGGAGTTTTTAGAAAGTAAATTTTTGAAGAGAGTTTTTAGAAAGTATTTTTTAAAAGCAATTTTGAAAGGGTTTTGAATATGGACTTTTGAAAATGAACTTAAAAAGTAATTTGAAAAGGAGTTTGAATATGGACTTTTTGAAAATGTTTTAAATGTCTCACTTTCCTAAAACGATTCTAAACATGAAGAGATTAGAATCATTCTAAGTTTGTGGTATTGAAAACAACATGGATTTGAAATATGGACCAATTTGATCACATTAAATATCACACTTTCTTAAAATAACTCTAACCATGGAATGGCTAGAATCATCTTAAAATTGTGGTTTTGATGAAAAACAAGTTAGGGTTTACACCCAAAATATGGACCTTGATGGTCACAATTGTCGCGCCCAGATTTTTCGCACTCGAGGAATACTCACACAAGTGGAAAAATGTTGTACTCTCTCGTTAGAACTCACCCTCCTGAAAGAATGAGTGCGACTAGGTTTGAATTGAAAAATTAGTTTGAACAAAGGGCTTTTGAAAAAGATTCGGAGTCACTACCTAACTTGATTAAGGCGAGTTAGGTCACTTAAAAACTAAGAATAATCTAAAGACTACACTTAGGGTTTTTGGAAAAAGATTTGAAAAATATCTCCTCAAGAGAGGGTTTTTAAGGAAAATAGGTTGTTTGGCAACCTTTAGAAAACATTTAGCCCTTTTTAAAAAATAACTCTTTTTGGTCTTTGAAAACAGTGATCTAGGTTCGGAGGTTGGTTACGTGTAGGAAAGACGCACTAAGCCATCACCCTACCCCGCCCTTTCGGTACCTACATGTCAATCTACCCTAGATTCACCTATAAGAGTCTTTAACTAACTAATGATCAATCCTATCCACTTTGAAAAAGAATGTTTGAAAAAAACTAACATGATGCATGATGTGCAAGTACAATAAAAGAGAATTGAAAAATAGATTTGGAAAGAGATTGATTTGATTTGAAAATAGATTTGAAGAGATGGAATTGAAATTGGAAAGTTTGAAAATTGAAAGTAGAAATTTGAAAATTGAAATTTTGAAAATAGATTGGAATTTGAGATTTAAAAATGTGGAGACCGCACCCATGAGGGTGGAATTGGAAGTTTGAAAAGTGTTGTGACCGCACCTATGAAGGTTGCCTACGTATCCCTTTGGGGGAATCAGGTCAGTCGTAGTTCAGACAAGAGTCCGATTGAAAATGGAAGAGTTGATTTGAAGAAGGAGATTGAATTGGAAATTGAAAGTAGAAGATTGAGAGATTGAACTTTGAATGGAGGATTGAAAATTGGAATTTTGGAATTGAAAAGATTGAATTTTGATTTGAAAAGATCGAACTTGGAAGAGAGAGATTTAGACTTATTTTGAAAAGACGAAAGTTTAGGAAACCTAGACTTAAGAAAGAGAAGAGGCTTAGGAAAGATTCGACTTGACTTGGAAAGTTTAGGAGATTAGGAAAGATTGGATTTAGGAAATGTTTGAATTAGGAAAAGGTCCGATTTAGGAAGGTTTCGAATTAGGAAAGTTTCATTTTTGGAAAGTTTTGAAATTAGGAAAGTTTGGAATTTAAGAAAGTTTGGAAATTGGAAAGTTTTGAATTTAGAAAATTTTGAGATAAGGAAGTTTCAACTTAGGAAAGTTTGAATTTGGAAAGGTTTTGAAAAAGGAAAGTTTTCGATTTAGGAAATGTTTGAATTAAGAAAGTTTTGAGTTTAGAAAAGTCTTAGATTTGGAAAGATGTTGAAGTTTTGGAAAGTTTAGAATTTGGAGAGATTTAGGTTTAGAAAGATTTAACTTGAGAAAGTTCCAAATTTAGAAAGTTTTGAATTTGAAAAGATTTGAAATTTAGAAAGTTTTAGAGTTTTAGAAAATCTTGAGATTAGGAAAGGTTTGAGTTTAGGAAAAGTTTGGAAACTTAGGTTTGGAAAGTTAAGATTTGGAAAGGGGTAGAATTAGGAAAGGGTTGAATTAGGAAAGATTTGAAAGTTTAATGTTTAAAGAAAGATTTGGAAGTTTTAGGAAACTTATGGTTTGGAAGGGTAGGAAATTAGGAGAGAGTTGAATTAGGAAAGATTTAGATTTTGAGTTTTAAAACTTAGGTAAGATTTTATGTTCAAGTTAAGATTTAGGAAAGTAGAAGATTAGGAAGGAGTTGAGTTAAGAAAGAGTTGGATTAGGAAAGGATTGGATTTGGTTTCTAAAAGCAAAGGTTTGATTTTGTTTCCAAAAACGGAGGACGGGATCTAGTTTCCTAAACGGGAAGATTGGATTTGGCTTCCTAAAGGGAAGATTTGATTTGACAAAGATTTGGAAAGGGAGATTCTAGAAACTCTAGATTTGGAAAATTATAGTTTTGACGTAGAAAAGAGGTTTTGGAAACATGTATAGTTTGGATGTAAAAACAAGAGATTTTGAAAACCTAGGTTTGGGGCAAAGTTTGAAAATCATGTTTTTGGGAAGAAAATTAGGGTTTCCTAATTGTGGGTTCTAGGGCTTGACTTGAGCTCTAAGAAAAGAGTTTTTGGAAACGAAGATTTTGGAAGGAAATCCTAAAGAGGAGTTTCTAGAGGGAAGAATTTTTGGAAATGATAGTTTTTGGAAAGAGATTTTTAAAAAAAGGAGTTTTTGGAAAGTGTGTTTTTCGAAACGAAGGTTTTGGAAGGAAATCCTAGATAGGAAGTTTCTAGAAGGAAGATTTTGGAAAGAGAGTTTTTTAGAAAGGTTTTTCGAGAGAGTTTTTAGGAAGGTGAATCTAGGGAGTGTTTTAGAAAGTGAATTTTGAGGAGAAAGAGTTTTTGGAAAGGAGTTGAAAAAGGAAGCTTTGAAAAATAGATTTTGGAGGGAGTTTTTGAAAACAACTTTGAAGAGGAGAGTTTTAGGTAAGTATATTGAAAGAGATTTTTTAGGAAGAGATTTGAAAAGAAAGTTTTTGGAAGGTATGAAAACGTCTCACTTCCCTAAAGCGATTCTAGCCATAAGAAGGCTAGAACCACTTTAAGAAAGTGGTTTTGAAAAATAATAAGATTTGAAAATATAGACCAAAAAGGTCACTTTTAATGTAATACTTTCCTAAAGCAACCCTAGCCATGGAAAAGCTAGAATCACCCTAGAATTGTGGTTTTGAAAACAAGTTTTTGAAAAAGAGATTTTGATGCAATTTTGAAAACAAGTTTGAAAACAATTTTGAAAACGAGTTTGAAAACGAATTTTGGAAGATGCAAGATCATGATATGCACAATGCAATTTTGGGGTTGTGAACATACAAGGTTAAGTCTTCACCACATAATTAAGGGGGTCGGACCCACGTGGTCTCTGGTTAGACTAGAATAAAGCCCCCGACACGGTGACTCTCCAATAGCCTAATCCTACACATGGACCGGGAATCCCCTTGTTTCAAGCATGCAAAGAAAGGGGGGAAAAGAGATAGGGGATTAAAATAGAGAAAACCCAAGTGGGTTAGGAGAGAGAAGAGAGAGGGGGGAGGTGCGGAAATTTAAATAGGGAGCCTACCGTATGTCTTGTTATTTTGCGCGCCTTGCTTTCTTCGGTCTTCAGTCTTCGTCTTTATCTTCGTCTTCAATCTTCAAGAGTTGTCTTCAAGCTTCAAACTTCAGATTTCAACTCTTCAAGTCTTCGAAGGAGGGTTGAAGGTTAGTGTATGAGTGTATGGGGGTATGTATGAGTGTATAGGAGGCTAGGGTTTGTGTATGGTGGCTAGGGTTTGGAAGAACCTAAAGAGGCTAGGTTTTTGGAGGTGCTCGAGCTCTGTATATCGAATTATATGATTTTTAGATTGAATTTGCAGATCCTTTTCACGTTGGAGGAGGCTTTGTATTTATAGAGGTTGGACAACACTGGCGCTTGTTGCAGTGGCGCCAGGCCAAAGTTTACACTAGCGCCACTAGGAGTGGTGCTAGGCCAATTTTTGGTTTGGCGCCACTACTAGTGGCACCAGCCATTTAGGAAATGTTTAAGGTCGGCAAGCAACGTATCTTTGACTAGATTTGGGCGCTTGTACTAGTGACTACCATGCAATTTTTAGCCTGACTTCACTAGGAGTGGCCCAGAAAGTCCGGGAATGATTTGAAGGAGTCGGGAATGACCCGAAAGGCTGAAAAAGAGCAGAAACACCTAAAATAGTGTCCTGGAGGTATTTGACTTAAGAAATGAGGATAAGATGGGTCGGAAAGGTTGACCGGGCCTTTAGGGGCAAAACGGTCAATCAGACCGGAAAACTGTCAGGACAGACTCGGACTGTCCCGGAAGAAGACTTGGGATCTGAAAATATTATTTAGAATGTTCCCAAAGGTTTCCAGTTTGATTCCCAGAGCCGGCATGGTCGGAAGAGGAGACCGGCCCACCAGGGGCAAAACGGTCATTTCGCACCGAGTTGGCCGGAACTGACTCGGAATGATCCGAAAAGGTAAAAGGAGGTTTAGAACACTATAAAAAGTATTCTCAGGAGGTTACCGGTTTGATACCCAGAGCCGGTGTGGTCGAAAAAGGAGACCGGCCCACCAGGGGCAAAACGGTCATTTTGTACTGGGTTGGCTGGAACTGACTCGGAATGATCCGGAAAGATAAAGGAAGGTTGAGAGTACTATAAAAAGCAATCTCAGAGGGTTACCGGTTTGACACCCAGAGCCGGTGTGGTTCCTAGGGCATTCGGATGCCTAGGGGCAAAATGGTCATCTTGATCGGAAAGTCTCGGAAAAGGTCCAAAGGGCAGTTTGGTCATTTTTTACCAAAGTGGGCTAATAGACACTGGTGTTGACCTGGGTTTTGAGTGTTTTCGCCACTCTAACGGCAATCGTCGTGACACAGGGGTTTGTTGCCAATTCCCTATATCGACCTATTTATGAGTATTTCCGCTACTCTAACGGTTTTGTGAGTAGTTTCGCTTCTCGGACCGTCTCGAGGAATAAACTGTCTCGAAAGAAGGATTGGAAAGGGGTCTTATCATCTTCGAAAAGACGTGCCTGGATTGGAACCGTATCGAGGAATAAACTGTCTCGAGAAAGGGATTGGAAAGGGGTCTTACCATCTTCAAAAAGACATGCCTAGATTGGAACCGTCTCGAGGAATAAACTGTCTCAAAAGAGGGATAGGAAAGGGGTCTTATCGCCTCCGAAAAGACGTGCCTGGATTGGAACCGTCTCGAGGAATAAACTGTCTCGAGAGAGGGATTGGAAAGGGGACTTACCGTCTTCGAGAAGACGTGCCTGGATTGGAACCGTCTCGAGGAATAAACTGTCTCGAGAGTGGGATTGGAAAGGGGTCTTATCGTCTCCAAAAAGACGTGCCTAGATTGGAACCATCTCGAGGAATAAACTGTCCCGAGAGTGGGATTGGAAAGGAAAGGACAATGCCCCTAAGGGCATTTTGATCATTTTGCCTCTATTTGGGCCTGACAGGCCCACGAGGCGATGGACAAACGGAATTTGGACTTAGAAAGTTGGTTTCGATAGGAATATGCCCACAATGACTTGAAAACAAGTCTGGACGGAGTGTAGACTGCCGAGCTGTCAAAAATAGGGTTCTTACAACAATGAATATAACACTTTCCTAAAGCAACCCTAACCATGAATTGGCTAGAATCAATCTAGGAGTGTGATTTTGAAAACAAGATTTTGAATGCAAGTTTGAAAGAAGATTTTGATGCAAACTTTAAAAACAATTTTGAGTAGATGAATGAATATGATATGCACAATACAAGTAGGGTCGTGAACATACAAGGTTTAGGTTTCACCACATAATCAAGGGGGCCGAATCCACATGGTCTAAGGTTGAATTAGAGGAAAGCTCCCAACACGGTGACTTTCAACCATCATTTTTACACATGAATCGGGAATTCCCTTATTCCAAGCATGCAAGAAAAGGGAAAAAAAAGATGGGGATTAAACTAGAAGAAAACCCAAGTGGATTAGGGGAGAGAAGAGAGAGGGGGAAATTACGTAAACATAAAGAAAAAACCAATCTTGTATCTTCTTTACTTTGTATGTTTTGCTTTGATTTGCCTTTCTTGGACTTTGGAAGCTTCAAACTTGCAGCACTTCAATCTTCAATTGACGTTGGAGGCTTGTATATGAGTGTATGAGGTGTATATAGGCTAGGGTTAGAGTGTATGAAAGTTAGGGTTTGAAGAAGCCTAAAAGAGCTAGGCTTTGGAGAAAGTTCGAGGTTTGTATGTAGGGAGACAAAGTTTCTGAACTTAGATTGCTGACCTTTTTCATGTAGGGGGAGGCTCTGTATTTACAGACAAAAGATTGACTTGGCGCCTGTTACAGTGGGGCCAGGTAAACGCCAGGCCAATATTTGGCTTGCTAGTGGCGCCAGCCACTTAGGAAAGTTTTAAGGTCGGCAAGCAATGTATCTTTCAACCCTTGATACGGAAGTTTCGCGCCCAGATTTTTCGCACTCGAGGAATACACGCACAAGCGAGAAAAATACCGTACTCTCTCCTTAGAACTCACCCTCTTAGAAGAATGAGTCCGACTAGGTTTGAATTGAAAATTGATTTGAATAAAGTGCTTTTGGAAAAATAATTTGGAGTCGCCACCTAACTTGATTAAGGTGAGTTAGGTCACCTAAAAACTAAGTACAATCTAGAAACTACACTTAGGGTTTTTGAAAAAGGATTTTGAAAAACATTCTCAAGAGAGGGTTCTTAAGAAAATAGGTTATTTAGCAACCTTTGAAAAATATTTAAGCCCTTTTCTGAAAATAACTCTATTTTGGTCTTTCGAAAATAGTATTCTAGGTTCGGAGATTGGTTACGTGTAGGGAAAACGCACTAAGCCATCACCCTACCCCGCCATTGCGGTACCTATATGTCTATTCAATCTAGATTCACTTATGAGAGTATTCAACTAACAAATGTCCAATTCTATCCACTTTAGAAAAAGAATATTCAAAAAGACATGATGCATGATCTGTAAATGTAATAGAAATATTTGATTTGGAAATAAATTAATTTGATTTTGGAAAAGAGATTTGAAGAGATAGATTTGATTTTGAAAGAAATTTTTGGAGATTGGAAATAGAGATTTCAAAATAGAAATTTGGAATTGGAAATTTGAAATAGATTATGGAATTGGAGATTTGAAAAAGGTTGTGACCGCACCATGAGGGTTGCCTACGTATCCTTTTTGCAAAATCAGGTCAGTCGTAGTTCGAATCAGAGTCCAATAAAAAATAGAAGATTTTGATTAGAAAGAGAAATTTTGATTGGAAAAAGGGTTTGATTTGAACTTAGAATAGAAGATTGGAAATTGGAATTGAATTTAGACCTAGAATTGAACGTGAAAAAGGATTTGACCCTTGGAAGAGAACTTGGACTAGATTTGGAAAGATAGAACTTTGGGAAACCTAGACTTAGGAAGGATGAGATTTAGGAAAGACTGAGGTTTAAGAAAGATTTGACTCGAGTGTTTGACTTGGAAGATTTAGGAAAGATTGGATTTAGGAAAGACTCTGATTAGGAACGGTTCCATTTTAGGAAAATTTCGTTTTAGGAAAGTTTCATTTTAGGAAAGTTACATTTTAGGAAAGATTTTGAATTAGGAAAGGTTTCATTTTAAGAAAGTATTGGAATTGGAAAGTTTTGAATTTGGAATGTTTTGAAATAGGGAAGTTTTGAAAGTAAAAAAGTTTTGAGTTTAGAAAATTTTAGATTTGAAAATATTTGAAGTTTAGGAAAGTTTAGAATTTGGAAATGGATGGAACTAGGAAATGGTTGAATTAGGAAAGATTTGAAAGCTTAAAGTTTAAGGAAAGATTTGAAAATTTAAGTTTTGGAGACCTATGGTTTAGGAAGGTATGAGATTAATAAAGAGTGAATTAGGAAAGGTTTAGACTAGGAAGGATTGAGATTCCTATTTCCTAAAACAAGGGATTAGATTTTGTTTCTAAAAGATGTTTTTTGATTTTGTTTCCAAAAACGGTGGATAGGATCTAGTTTCCTAAATGGAAGATTGGATTTGGTTTCCTAAAGGGAAGATACGATTTGGCATGAATTTGGTAGGTGAAGTTTTAGAAACCCTAGATTTGGAAGACTATAGTTTTGATGTAGAAAATAGATTTTATAAACTTGTAATTTTTTATGTAAAAGGGGAGATTTTGGAAATCTAGGTTTTAAGGCAAGATTGAAAATCATGTTTTTGGGAAGAAAAAATTAGTGTTTCCTAATTGTTGGCTCTAGGGTTTAACTTAGGCTCTAAGAAAAGAGTTTTAGAAAGTGAATTTTTAAAAAGGGGGATTTTTGGAAGGCAATCCTAAAGAGGAGTTTTTAGAAAGGGAGATTTTTGAAAGGTAATCCGAGAGAGCAGTTTTTAGAAAATGAATTTTGAAGAGAGAGTTTTTGAAAAGTAACACTTTGAGAGAGTTTTGGAAAAAGATTTTTAAAAAGAGTTATTTAGGAAGGAAACTTAAGGAGCATCTTTGGAAAGTGAACTTTGAGGAGAGCGTTTTGGGAATGAGTTTGGAAAGGAGTTTTTGAAAAATAGATTTTTGGAGGGAGTTTTGAAAATAATTTTGGAAAGGAGATTGGAGAGAGTTTTTAGAAAGTGAATAAAATATCTCACTTTCCTAAAACGATTCTAACCATAAGAAGGTTAGAACCACTTTAAGATAGTGGTTTTGAAAACAACAATGTTTTGAAAATATGGATCATATTGGTCACTTTAAATATAACACTTTCCTAAAGCAATCCTAACCATGTAAAGGCTAGAATTACCCTAGGATTATGATTTTGAAAACAAGTTTTGAAGAAGAAAATTTAATGCAAGTTTTGAAAACGATTTTGATGCAAGCTTTTTGAAAACAAGTTTGAAAATGAATTTTGGAAGAATACAAGATCATGATATGCACAATGCAAGTTGGGGTCGTGAACATACAAGGTTAAAGGCTTCACCACATAATCAAGGGAGCCGAACCCACATGGTCTCTGGTTAGACTAAAAGAAAGCCCCTGACACTGTGACCTCCAACAGCTTAATCCTACACATGGACCAGGAAGTCCCTTCTTTCAAGCATGCAAGAAAGGGGGGAAGAAGATAGGGGATTAAAATAGAAGAAAACCCAAGTGGGTTCGGAGAGAGAAGAGAGAGGGGGAAGATGCGTAAGCTTAAATAGAGAGCCTACCTTATGTCTTGTTTATTTTGCTTGGCTTTGCGCGCTTTGCTTTTCTTGCTTCTGTCCTTGCTTCGCTTCAATTTTCGAGAACTTGTCTTCGATCTTCGGGAGCTTTGAAGTTATAGTACTTCAAGTCTTTAATGGAGTCTTTGAGGCTAGTGTATAAGTGTATATGAGTGTATGGGAGTATATGAGAGCTAGGGTTTGTGTATGGGGGCTAGGATTTGGAAAACCTAAAGAAGACAAGGGTTTAGGTAGGCTACGAGCTTTGTATATCGAAGAGTGGGGTTTTTAGACTGAGTTTGAGAACCCCTTTCACGCTGGAAGAGACTCTATATTTATGGAGAGAAGAATGACCTAACACCTATTGCAGTGGCGCCAGCCATTTAGGAAAGTTTTAAGGTCGGCAAGCAATGTATCTTCAGAAGATTTGGGCGCCTGTACTAGTCACTACCATGCAATTTTTAGCTTGGCTTCACTAGGAGTGACTCCGGATGGTTTTGGAAGGATTTAAGGGACCGGGAATGGCTCAGAAGGCCGGAAAGGGACAGGAACCCTTAGAATAGGGTCCCGGGAGTAATGGACTTGAAAAAGGATGTTAGGGTTTGTTAGAGGGGTCGACCGGGCTATTAGGCGCAAAACGGTCAACTAGGTCAGAAAGCTGCCAGGACGGACTCAGAATATCCCAGAAGAAGACTCGAGATTTGAAAACATTATTTAGAATGTTCCCAAAGGTTACCGATTTGATACCTAGAGCCAGTGTGGTCGAAAAAGGCGACCGGCCCACCAGGGGCAAAACGATCATTTTGCACCGGGTTTGCCGAAATCGACGCAGAATGATCCAGAAAGATAATGAAAAATCGAGAATACTATAAAAAGCACTCTTTAGAGGTTACCGGTTTAATACCCAGAGCCGGCGTGGTTCCCAGGGCGTTCGGATGCCTAAGGGCAAAATGGTCATATTGACCAGAAAGTTTCAGAATTGGCCCGAAACTGACTAGAGGGCACCTAATCATGCCAGATCATCTCTGGGATGGTCTTAGAAGGGTGGACTTACTGTTGGCCTAAGTAGGCAACTCAAAAGGGGGGGTGAATTGGGTTTTATAAAATTTATATCAAACAATGTAACTTAAAACAATTTAAGCAATGTAGCAGTGAGCAATCAAACTAATAACCCAAGCGAACAAATAATATAATGCAATGCAAGCAGGTATTGTAAGCAAGGAGGAAAAATAGAGTAAGAAATGAACAACACCAGATTTATAGAGGTTCGGCCAACCTTACCTACGTCCTCTCTTCCTCGATCCTCTCGAAGGTATTCCATTATGTAAACTTCCCTTACACAGCTGCTAGTTTTTCTCCAAGTGCCTAGCTCACTCTCACAAGAGCTCTTCCCCAAGCTCTCAAAACCTAATAGATTTTGTCCAAGCTTCTCTCAAACTTACGAGTGATTTTGTCCAAGCTTCACTCAAACTTTACAAGTGTTTTTCCCAAGCTACACTCAAACTCACAAGTTTACAAACCAACCCAATAATAGATGAAGGTTGTATAATGAATAACACTCTCTCAAAGAGTAGATGAACAAATTTTTAGCTCACTCAAAAACCCCCCAAATAAATAAAAACAGTATATAAGATGTAGAAGATGAAATATCACTTTGTAGCACTTAATCTTGTGTTCTTCACATGTTCTTCTTGTTCTTCATCATCATATATGTGTTGGGGATCTTGTATATATAGCCTTGAGTTGATTATAGCCGTTGCAGATGGATGGGAGACCATTTGATACAAAAACGGCGGAGTACAACGTTCAAAAATCTAGCCGGTACCTTAAATGAGTCGACTCTTTTTAAGCAGGGGTCGACTCTTTTTGTGTTTCTGCAGATTTATGAAGGTTTTGCCCAAATGAGTCGACTCTTTTGGTCCAGGGGTCAACTCTTTTGGTCTAAAACTGCACAATCAACTCTCTGTTCGAATGAGTCGACTCTTTTATGCTAAGGGTCGACTCTTTTGATGTTCCACCAGAATTTTCAAACTCTGCTTGAATGAGTCGACTCTTTTTAGAAAAATCCTTAACTTTTGCAATACTTCTTCAATCTTCTTCAATATCTTCAATCTCTTTAAGGATCATCCAAATAAGGTTTCTAAGGCTTGAAAAAACTTGTTCAAGGCATGTTGACTTAACGAACACCTTCAACTCTTCAAGATGAAATCACTACACTTTTGATTACAGTAGAGCTCTTCAAACACCATGACTTCATCAATTGATCTAAGTCTTCTTCAAAATCTTCAAGAGAGCTTCCAAGACTTGAGATCTCTTTTCTTCAATTGATCTTTTATGCTTATTTGAACTTCTTTAATTTCTTTGCTTGATCTTCATCAACTTGATTTCTTCTATAACTTATTTCATCTATTCAAGACTTCAACATAACTTTTAATGAAGCTTCCAAGTCGTGTGATTTCTTCCATACTTGCAAGACATCTTCAAATCTTCAAGGTGAGCTTCCATGTCTTGTAAGAATCATCTAAATGAGGTTGCAACTATGAGATTGCTGAATCATACTCATTATCTCCATTGTTTCTTGACAGGCTTCAACTTGTTGCTCCCATGATGATATAGTGGACTGAATATAGCCATGAGGATCGAGGGTCTTCATAGTGAATAAGTTGGCCATGAATGTTACCAAACATATACATATCCAAATCTTTATATCTTCTTGAAGTGTCACCACTTGCATCATTCTTCTCAATACTTGTTGAACTTCTTGAGCATCTTCAAGCTCTTTAAGAATAAGATTACCTAAGTAATCTTCTTGTTGGATACTCAACCAATCAGCTCAAATATTTTCTTATTATCAAATGAATATAATCTAATCTGCACACTCAAGTGAAATCATTAGATAACAACCACATGGTTTTGTTATCATCAAAATCAACATGGAGATCAACCTTGACTCAACAATCTCCCCCTTTTTGATGATGACAAAACCTTAAAAATATATGCAATTAAGGTCAATATAAATGAAGCATAGGGATTAAGAAAATTAGAAATGTAAAGTATCATGCTTCTTGTAAGGAATTTATACATAATATTTCTTCCCTTTTTCATATATTTTTCATGAAGTATTTCTCCCCCTTTTTGTCAATCAGTCAAAAAGGACTAGCAAAAAGTAGAATGTAAGTGGAGAGTAGAAAACATTCATGCATATTCCAAATTTTCTCCTTAATAAAAAGTATTTCTCCCCCTATAATATCATGTTATCAAATATTTCTCCCATATCGTCATATTGATTTGCTCTCCCTCTTAATAAAGGATTTCTAATATGCTCACAAACTAATAAACTTAATAATGTGCAATATCAGAAAAATGTAGAGAAGATGAAAGTTTCTTACCAAGCATTTGCTCCCCCTTCCTTTTGTACTTTGTGCTTGCGAGTATTTTTCAGAACATGTAAGCATTTAGAAATTCAAAATATTCATGCGTTTGCTCTCCCTTTCTTACC
This sequence comes from Euryodendron excelsum, assembly GCA_033060915.1. NCBI lineage: Eukaryota > Viridiplantae > Streptophyta > Magnoliopsida > Ericales > Pentaphylacaceae > Euryodendron > Euryodendron excelsum. Next base: position 48,899,944 of record CM065382.1, on the reverse strand, counting down.
AAGCAAATGCTCCAAATTTGGTTTCAGATTTAAGGTAAGGCAGATTCGAACTTAGATGTTCAGGACATGTAGGCATCTGGAAATGCAGAGTATTCATACTGCATTCATTGCATTTGATGCTTCTTTAGAATATTTATGCCTCATTTTTCTTCTTTTTCATCAAACCAATGCTCCCCCTTTTTTTTGCAGTTGAGGCTTCATTGCAATATAACTCTATGCCAAGCATTTAGTACCAGATAATGAAATATACTCATTAACATATTGTTTTCTCCCCCTTTTTGGCTTGTTGAGAATATCTTTCCCTCTTTTTGTCAAAAAAAAATAGATGGAGGATACAAACAGGTACAATACCAAAAACAAGCAGAATAAAATCATTTTTATAATCATTCATAGATAAGAAGTATTGAGAGAGTTTGACAAAGAAAAACATCCACAGAATATTACAGATTTCTTAGAGAATGACATGCCATGCTATTTAAACTATCTGTTCAAAAGCAAAAAATATGAAATGTAGAGGCAGAGGTCTTCATTTTCCTTTGGGAGAAGAAGTTTTATAGTTTTAAATCAGTTTGAGGCTAATGGGACAACTCTTGGCTTAAAAGGGTTAACTCATTTTTATGAGGAAGACTTTCTTCAGCTTTCTGTTTAAAATGAGTCGACTCTTTTGGCAAGAGGAGTCGACTCTTTTCAACAGAGGACTTCTGGAGCTAATTCCAGAGTCTAGGGGTCGACTCATTTAAGGCATAAGTCGACTCTTTTCCTTCAGAAATGCAGAGATGTATTTTCAAAAGTTGTGAAATGCATCAAACAAGTTCATAATCTATTTCAAAGATACATATGCATTATCAAACACATATAAACATCTAAACATTCAAGATAAAGGATTGCTCATCCCCAATTCTCTTCTAATCATACAAAATCTATCTTCACTTAAAGGTTTTGTGAATATATCAGCAAGTTGATGTTCAGTATTCATAAAATCAAGCAAGATATCACCTTTTTTGCACATGATCACGTATAAAATGATGTCTAATCTCAATATGCTTTGTACGAGAGTGTTGGATAGGATTTTTGGTTAGATTGATGGCACTTGTGTTATCACATCTCATTGGAATATGTTCAAATGTTAAACCAAAATCCTCCAGTTGATGTTTAATCCAAAGAATTTGTGCACAACAACTTCCAGCTGCAACATACTCAGCTTCAGCTGTGGAAAGGGCAACTGAGCTTTGTTTCTTGCTAAACCAAGTAACAAGCATATTTCCAAGAAATTGACAAGAGCCACTAGTGCTCTTTCTATCAATCTTACTACCAGCATAATTAGCATCTGAATAACCAATTAAGTTTAGAGAAGTGCCTTTAGGATACCATAATCCAAGATTAGGTGTGTGTTTAAGGTATCTAAATACTCTCTTAACAGCAACAACATGTGATTCCTTAGGATTAGATTGAAAACGAGCACACAAGCATACACTAAACATAATATCAGGCCTACTGGCAGTCAAGTAAAGCAATGAGCCTATCATACTTCTATATAGCTTAGTATCTACTGAAATACCTTTCTCATCACTGTCAAGCTTTGTTGAAGTATTCATAGGAGTACTCAATGGTTTCGCATCTTCCAGCCCAAACTTCTTGAGTAGATCTTTGATGTATTTAGCTTGGTTAATGAAGATTCCTTCCTTTGATTATTTGATTTGAAGTCCAAGGAAGTAATTGAGCTCACCCATCATGCTCATCTCAAACTCACCCTGCATGCACTTAGCAAATTCCTTGCAAAGCTTTTCATTAGTAGAGCCAAATATAATGTCATCAACATAAATTTGCACAAGTAACATGTCATGATCTTTAACCTTTATAAGGAGAGTTGTATCAACCTTTCCCTTTGTAAAACCATTTTCTGTCAAAAATTTGCTTAGCCTTTCATACTAGGCCCTTGGGGCTTGTTTTAAACCATATAAGGCTTTAGTAAGTTTGAAAACATGATTTGGAAATAAAGGGTTTTCAAAACCAGATGGTTGTTCAACATACACCTCTTCAGATATAAAACCATTCAAAAATGCACTTTTCACATCCATTTGATGAGGTTTGAAATTTTTAAAACATGAAAATGCAAGCAACATTCTAATAGCTTCTAATCTAGCTACAGGTGCAAAAGTTTCATCAAAATTAATTCCTTCTTCTTGACTATAGCCTTAAGCTACAAGTCTTGCCTTGTTTCTAATAACAGTTCCAGATTCATCAATCTTGTTTCTAAACACCCATTTGGTTCCAATTACAGGATGATCTTCAGGCCTAGGGACAAGGTTCCAAACCTCATTCCTTTCAAATTGATTTAACTCTTCTTGCATGGCAATAATCCATGATTCATCATTTTCAGCATCTTGAAAACATTTTGGTTCTATTTGTGAAAGAAAAGCAAGATGATTACATACATTTCTAAGAGATGATCTTGTTCTTATCCCTTGTGATGGATCACTTAGTATTTGCTCTGTTGGATGGTTATGGATAAACTTTCATATTGACTTGAACTCAAGTCTGGACGGACCGGAGACTACCAAGCGGGCAAAAATTGGGTGCTTACAGCCTTTTTTTCTGTCTTTGCTTATCGAAGACAGAAAATGATAGAGTTTGGGTCCCATGCTGACCGTGAGGTGGTCAAAGGGACGGACTTTTAAAATTTTGGAAGACGAGAGTGTGGAAATGGATATTGGGCCCAAAAAGCCTTTGAAATCGAGTTTTGCTGGTTCGACGCTGCTGCGAGTATTGAAGGGTTTTCGCAAAACCGAGAGGCATTGCAAGAACACCGACTTGGATATTGAAGGAGCGCTTCTTAGAGATCACAGGGAATTGCCGGAAGTGAACGCCGTCACCAGAAAAGTCACCGGAAGAGAAGTTTTCACTGGAGAACTCCAAGAGGTGAGTTTTCTATCTTATGTTGATTTGAATGTGTAGAATTCCGTTTAAGTCATGTGAACAGTGGAAATTGATGTTTGATATGTTTTGGACTCTGTGGTGATGTTATTTTTGTGTTTTGATGCTTGTTTGATTGAATTTGAATTATTTTGCGTGTTTATGTAAAAGGAGGGTTTCTATAGGAATTGGGGGTTTGTTCCTCCAGGCTTGGGTGTTGAGTTATTCAACTAGATTTTTGTACTAAGTGCCTTAGAAAAATGTGTTTAACAGCCGTACAAAGTTTCGTGATTTTTTTGAAAACTCGATGAACTTTTGATTTTTTGAAAAATAAAAAAATATTTCGAAAACTAAGAAAATTTACAAAATTTTAAAAATTGATGAAATTTTTAGAATTTAAAATTTAAAAAATTTGGGAATATTTTAGAAAACATTGGAGACGATTCTGAAGAATTTTAGGACATCTTTGAAAACCGTTAACTTATTGAAAAATAAAACATGTGTTCTGAAAAATTCGAAAATGTGAAGATTATGCGCGTGTGTTGATGTTACGTGATTATGACATTGTGAAGTATACGGTTTGTGTTTTGTGCTGATATGGTAGGTGTTGTAGGGACCGTTTTTCAAGCGGAACTCTATCAAAATTTTTAGAAATTCAGGGAAAGGGTTAGAGAAATTTTGGAATAAAATCTTTTTGAAGGAAAAAGATATAAAACCATTGAGGGTGGGGCCTTTTTGGCGAAGAAGACCCCGAGAAACTCAGGGGCCTAGAAAATATGGGAAGAAAACTTAGGAAGATTTTATTTCGAAAGATTTGAAAACGGATTTTGATTTTCAAAAATTCAGGATTTTGATAAGAATTTCGAAATATTGAAAATTTGAGAATTGAGTTTGAAGAAAACTTTTTGGAGGAAGAAGTTTTTTGAAACTCTTGATTAGGATAGAAAAAACTTGAGATGGATTTTGACTGGAAGATTTTGGAATTTTCAAGCAAAACGTGTAGGAAATTCGTTTTAACTCAGAATGGGAAACTTAAAATCAAAATGTGTAGGAAATTCATTTTGACTTAGGAGTGGAATTTTAAAAATCAAAATGTATAGGAAATTCACTTTGACTTATCACTTGAAATCTTTTTTTTTTTGGTTATTTATTTATTTCATTTTATTATTATTTTTAACTGCATGTACCGTATATTAACACCTCTTACCTTGCTCACCTTTCCAGGATGGCGGATGCGGAGGGGACGATAGTTTTGAGAGGAGACGCTGCTCCAGGAAGGCGGCCAGGACAGATTATGTTAGCGGCTCCAGCCGTTCTTAGGGTAGTCATCGATCCACTGGACGGGCTTCTTCTAGTCAGAGTGGACGGAGGAGTAGACCACCTGTCAACCCCTTTCCTCCGGTTGAACAGGCCTTTGCGGAGGAAATTGGTGCTGAGGAGGAGTTACCGGGTCTTGGTGACCAAGTGACTGGTTATGGGAGAGCTTCCTCTAGACATAGGTAAACGGATGCTGATTTGGGTGACCTGGAGGTACCGAACATCCCACCACTCAGGGATCTTGCTTATCACCCCAGTGTATATTCTAAACAGCATTTGCCCCCTCCACGGGTGCACACAGCTTTTAAAGGGGCTATTCACCAGGTCTTCGTGACCATGCAGCGGGTTACTCCATCATATCGTGCTTTCTTGGCTGAGATTAGATTCGGAGCTTTCATGAGATTACAGGCTAACCCCCTGAACTGACATCTGGTGCTGGCGCTTATCGAGAGATGGTTTAGAGAGACTGGGACTTTCCATTTTGTTGGATTCGAGTTAGGTCCCACCCCTTTGCATTGCGCGATCATCACGGGGCTTTCCTTCGTTGGTCGACGGATCACCTTACGACCGATCAGCAAGGACGATGCATGCATTCTATTGGACTTGCCCCCTCCCGAGCATTCTGCTTTCCCAGTTTCCTGGCTCAGTCAAGATGACAGTACCTTTGCTGTTGAGCCATCACCCGCTCAGCGTGACATCATGAGGAGGCGACTTGTTCTGTATATCATCTTCAGCTATTTCTACAACAACAACAAGTCGCTCGTGCCTTTTCAGTTTGTGAGCATAGTAGCTGATCTTGGGGCTTTATCTGAGCTAGATTGGGGGTCCTTCTCCTCGACTGTTTCCTTCGATCGATACGAGTCCGGACTTCTTTCCGTTGGGGCAGCATAACTAGTTTCTGGCCCTTTCTTGTCTGGTGGAGCTATCAATACTTGTCTGTTCATCGCCCTGTAGTTATTGAGGACGACTTTTATCCTAGTGCTTTGAGGTGGGCTCGTGACCGGGTAGCCCAGCAATTAGAGCTTACTAATTTTGTGATGCTTCGGGCTAACCTAGAGCTCATTGAGGTGAGAGACGTGACCTGGCAGCCTTTTATTGGATCAGTCCATTATAAGACAGTGTAGTACTTGGTCCCTTCATCCCTATCGAGGGCTACTTTTCTCAGCGATGATACTTGGGAGTCCTATCTAGGAAAGCGACACTGGCGGCAGTTTCATGAGGAGTTCCGATTAGCAGGAGTACATGTTTGGAGCCTTGGTGGCGGGAGTGCCTATCCCCTATCAGGAGTGGCAATTGGGTGCCGAGTTCTTTCTTCCTCCGAATACGGACTATGCTGTGCACTTCGGGCTCATTCTGTCGGTACCTTCCCCCAGTTTGAGGTAGTAGTCGGCAGATATGCTGTGGCCAAGAGGGGGTTGACTTGTGGCGTCATGCCAGGGGATACGTGCCCCAGGCTAAGTTTGCTGCTGTGAGGGACCAGAAGGATCGATACCAGACGGAGCAAGATCAGTATCAGACAGAGGTGGCTTCCTTAACGGCTCGGATAGCCCAGATGGGAGGGGGCGGGGCATGTCGTCTTTTCTCTCCTTCTTCTTGCTCTACTGTTGTTTAGTTCTTCTTTCATGTGGCTGATTTCAATTCTACCTTCTTTACGGGATGTTGGTGCTTCGAGTAGCTATCCGCCTCCTCTAGATCTAGGTTTCCGAGATTTTGATCCCGAGGATATTGACTTTGACCTTTCACAGATGCCCTTTGCCATAAGCCCTGATCTGTTTTTGCCCCTATTCCTGAGATGTATTTATGTTAGACAGTTTTATTTTGTAAATCTTATACAAAGATGGATGTTTATCATAGTTAGATGTATGGACATGCAAAGACATTTATGATTTTGACAACTAAGTATATGATCAAATGCATGGATAGAGATGATGATGGTATATATTTATCACATGAGATAATATTGTATTGGTGACTTCTGTTTCTACAGGGAGTTATGTCCTATGTATGCAAAGCTCATGCCCATTTTTTTTTTAGAATGTATGCACATATTAGGAATATATTAGCTAACAGAATGATAAGGGGTGCTGTTGAACTTTTAATCTTCGGAATGGTAACTCCTTCCTTTTCAGGGGGGGCCTAGCTGGTCCTTTGGCTCAACCTCACCTTGGCTGGATGATAGCATTTCATACCTTTCTCAACCTTTTGACCGCCTCGGACTCTCTGCCTCGAGGTTAGTGTATAGGGTTCGTGGGCTGAAACCTCAACTCTCGGGATTTTAGCAATAGCTTACCTGACCTTTAGCAGAGCAATAGGTGGTCAATCTTTTCAATCTGAGGAGACTTTGTTTTAGGACCGTAATGGAGCTAGGTTATGGGGTTTCTGAAATAACGGGATATGCCGGCTCAAATTTAATGTTGTTTTTAGCAAGGCTTAGATCCGTACCGTCCTGGACTATTTTCCTTCTAGTAGGGTTAACATCCTTTCTCAGCTTGGGCAACGTGTCTAGCTCACTAGATCAAACAATCCGTTTTCAATCCGAGGGGACTTTAGTAGGGTTGTAATGTAGGCTATGGTTTCAAGCTTTTGCAAGAAAATGGTAAAGGCTCAAATCTATTACTTCTGCTGGGTTTCTCTGTAACCTAGAATTACCTTTAATTTCCCTCTTTGTTCTTATTATACATTTCTCAAGGGCAAAAATGACTCTCGTCTTTTGACCTTGCTATATACACGTGATTCCCTTCTTTTTTGACCTTTCCAAGGCACAATTTTCTTTAGGCCTTTCTCTTAGATATGATATACGCCTTTTTTTTTCGGCCTCTTACCCTTTGGCAACTCTTTTCCTTTTTTTTTCTCTCTCTCCTTTTTTTCCTTTTCATCTCCTTTCTTTCCTTTTATGAAACAAATAGTTCTACAACCCTTTCTTTCTCTAAACCTTCTCTTTAGCAGTCCAAACTAACCCCATGTGGACGGTGATTCGTAGGTCGGGGTTTTCTCGCAATAGGATAAATGGCTCAATGGGTTTGGTAAGGGGTTGCCTTTAACTGTATGGGAAAGAAAATGAGGGCCTCTCTTCACTTTGAACTAGATTGCTTGATCTATAGAGCCTCATATGCTGCCCTAACACATTAGTGGATGAATACAGTTCCTAATATTCTTGAGTATTGTCTACCCCAGTGTGGGGGGACAATCTTGGATTGGGGTTGACAAAGAAAATTTTTGCTTTCTGCGAGGTGTTAGGGGTTCAGAAAAGGGAATATAAGCAATTTTTTTCGTTTCTTTTTTTTTTTTATACTACTTTATATGTGGGGAAGTGAGAGATGGCTCCTCTTTATTTTGATAAACTGACCACACATTGCTTAGCTTTGGGGACTTGCAAGTGTTGTCTTTGGGTAATCTCCTCACTCATCCTTACACTCTCTTTCCTTGGAAAGCTGATCATTTGGCGAGTGGTTAACCCATGCTATCATCCCTTTAAGTCAAGTTGTTCCCCAAGATAAACTGTGCCACCTTGTATAGGAAGTAATCACCATTTGCAAGAGACATGTAATATAACAGCAATGAATAAAAGGACTTAATCATTTTATTACGTAAGCAGAAAGCATATCGTCTTGTTGTAAAGAAATAGAAGTGCAGATATTAATTTAAGAACAAAATATAAAAGGGATAGAAAGAAATGGGTGAAAACACCCCTCTCTTGTACGCTTTTGAAGGGAACCCATTTTAGTACGGCCTTGGGACAATGCCCACATCTTTGATACTCCATTTGTGATTCAGGTCCTTGGCCAGGGCAAGACAGGCAAAGGCTTCTTCTAGAGCTCCAGACATGTCGGTAGTGATGGGGCAGTTGGTAGCTTCATTGATCTCCTTCTTGTTCTTTGCAACAGGTCCTTCCGTAAATAGGATGGCTGGTTTGCCTCCTTCTAACTCGAATGGCTCCGTCTGTTCTCTTGACTCTTCTAGCCCTCAGCTCATGTTTTCATAGTTGTACTCGGTCACGGGCCAAAGGTTTTCCAACAAGTGACGTTCAGCTATTGCATACTTCAGGTGTAGAAACTCAGCACCCCATCCATCAGTAGTTATGCCTTCGATCTGCTCTTACTTCGGGAACATTGGCTCCTCAATGGGCCAGTCAGAAGCATTAGACACCTCATCAGGGTTATAGAGATAAATTGGGCACAATGGGAGATCCTCCTCCCAGTCATCTTCTTCATCGATCTCCCAATTGTCCTCATAACCTTCGGCCCCAAGCTCGTCAAACTCTCCCTCGCCTTCCATTTCTACTAGCATCATGTTGACGGTGTGGTCCGGCAGAGGATTGGTGGTCACATTGGGAGTAGGAGCGGGCTTTACAGGCTGCAGATCAATAGTTTTATTGTCTATCAGGTCTTGAATTTTGTGCTTGCGAGAGAAACAACTTTCGGTGTCGTGCCTTTGGCCACCCGAATGGTATTGACAAGTAAGGGCGGCATTGAAGGTAGGGGGTAGAGGGCTTGGCAATAAACGAGCAGGTATAGGCTTCAAAATATTGTTCTTCAGAAGGTTGTGGTAAGCCACAGTTTGGGTGCAAGATAAGGTCTCAAAAGCATGGGTGCGTCGAGCAAGCCTATTAAAGTTGGGTCATGCCCCGGTAGGGCCGTAGTTAGGGGTTGGAGTAGGCATGGTAAAAGTGGGTAAGGGCAGGACAGGAGGTGATTGTGGTAGCGGTCGATATTAAGGTAATTGGCCAGGCAGGACAGTATATTGCGGGGATTGGCCAGGCAGGATGGCAGACACTTCACTTTCCTTCTTGATTGTGCCCCTTATAGTAGCCACCTTCTTGGCTATGCTGGCAGTATACTCTCCAGTCTTGGCGTAAGGGTCCGTAGTCCTCCCTGCCTTGAGACCATTTTCTATCATCTCCCTTTGCATGATGAGCTCGGAGAAGCTTTTCCCTACATATGTGCAGAGCTTCTCATAGTATATACCTTGAAAAGTGTGCACAAACAGTTGTACATACTTCTTTTCTTCCAGCAGGGGATTGACTTGCGCAGCGGCCTCCCTCCATCTTATGGCATATCCTTTAAAGTTTTCCTTCTCACCTTTACTTATCGTCATCAGGGACCATCGATCAAAAGTAAGGTCGATGTTATGATGGTATTGGGTTTTGAACGCATTGACCAGCTCGATCCAAGTCGTGATCTTCCTTAGGTCTAGACGGGCGAACCATTATAGAGCAGACCCAGTGAGGTTGTGTTGGAATAACTGCATGAGGGGCTTCGGGTCATTGCTGTGACGGCTTAGTGCTCCGACATAGAGACGAAGATGACCAACGGGGTTACCAGTGCCGTCATACTTCTGGAAGTCAGGCATTTTGAACCTAGCGGGTCTTGGGTGGTTAGGAAAGAAACATAACTCGTCATAGACAGTGAAACCGTAGGCGTGATGGCCATGGAGACTTCGCAGTAAATCCTCTAGCCCTTGGATTTTCAGACTGAGAGGGTCTAGGGGGGCCTTCTTTACGGCAGGTGAAAGTAATATGGTCTCCTCCTCTTCAGTACTGATCCCTTTGGCATCTTCCTTGTTCCTCCCAGCATTGTCAAACTGAAGCATGATCCTTGGATTAGCGAGTTCAGGGTCCTTGGACAACGTCATAGATGATGATGGGACTGCAGCAGTATCCTTCATAGCCATAGTTTGAATGAGTTTGAGCATCTCATCCATCTTGGTCCTCATTTCGTTGACCTCTTCTCAAGAAACTTGAGACGATTCTTCAGGATTAGCAGCCATTAGTGATACTCTTTGCTGGGTCATAATGGGATCCCTAGGTGGATGTTGCCCCTTCTTGGGAGCAATGTTGACTCAGTGCAGAGTGATCTCTGTAAATAAAAAGGAAGAGAGAAAAAGACAAAAACACAAATCGTAAGTCAGTTTCTTGTTTTTAGAGATCTTTATGCAATGCATGTCCTAGGGTGTCCTTATTTAAGAGGGGAACTAATCATGATTTATTGGCTCACTTTTGGAAATAGGGGTTTCTGCCCCTATATGCAGATACTTTACGTCAAGGGGGGGAACCTTCATCCGCTTATACATCCAACCCTCCATTCATTTGTAGAAAATAAAGAGATACATTTAACTTTGGATTTAATATACAAAAGAATTGAAATACATTTTAATAGGGGGAGAGGGAACATGTTTCTCTGGGATTTTTGCCTATTTAGTTTTACATAAGAAGTCCTAGACTACTCTTAAGTCTTCGGGTTTGCCTTATCTGGATTTGTTGTCGGTGAAGTCGCTAAGAACCTTGTTGACTAATTGCCCCTTGTCTTCTTAACAACCCTATCTCCATGAGCATAGAGGGATTGGGGTCCCTCTTATGAAATGAATTGATGTGTATGTCATGAGTCCTTAGGGTTACATGGGAACCTTCAGGGTTTGGGTAGGTTTAATGTAAGGGAGAGTGACCTTGGTGTCACTCTCAATAGGTTGATCATATGCATGAGAATGTAGTGACTTAAGTTGCTTGGAGCTCTCGTCTTGACATGGAATATGAAATGTATGAAAATGGATGAATAGAGTATAAGAAAAGAAAATACAGTTGAAGTAAATATGCATGTATGAGCAGTTAGACATGCATTATAACAGTAAGAATACAATCATTATAACAATAGGAATAAACAGGTATAAATAAAAATAAGAGTTGTCGCCCTTTCCTCCATGGTTTTGGAAAACGGTGCGCGTGTCTTAAATCTGGCAGAGGTTCAGCTGTGCAAGGTGTCTATATGAGTATGAGGTTGAGGGTTGACTAATGCGTCCTAAAAAGACTCGATCCCCGGATCTTCAAACCTAGGCCCACTCCCCGAGGTGGTGTCATGATCGGTTGGTGATCCAAGCGGAAAAACCATCAAGAGGTCGTAGGCAAAGTAACTGACACAATATCTTGCCCACAACCAATATACCGTTCCTGCTTTCTAACTAGAAGGGTTATATCAGGGTAAGAATGCAAGTGCAGGTGCAGTGTGTGTGTGATTTAAGAAAGCGGAGAAAAGAACCCAACAACTCCCATTCATCTTGTTCATCACATTCATACATAACAGTTAATAAAATAATAATGTAAACAAAAATGCACCTACAAAACGAAGATGCAAAAGTTAGTATGTGGATGACAAACTTAATACAAGATAATATGAATGGAGTTAAATGCATATTTTTGAAAATAGCTTTAAAAGTTTGATTTTGAAAACTGAAAGTGGATAAAATTGGACAAGTTAATTGAAGACTCTACGTGGGTGAAGGGTGAAGAGACATGACTACGGCATAACCCTCTAAGTTTTCCCAGTGGAGTCACTAGCTGTCGCGCCCAGATTTTTCACACTTAAGGAATACACACACAAGTGAGAAAAATATTGTACTCTCTCGTTAGAACTCACCCTCTTAGAAGAATGAGTCCGACTAGGTTTGAATTGAAAATTGATTTGAATAAAGGACTTATGAAAAAATAATTTGGAGTCACTACCTAACTTAATTAAGGTGAGTTAGGTCACCTAAAAACTAAGCACAATTCGGAGACTACACTTAGGGTTTTTGAAAAATAATATTGAAAAACATCCTCAAGAGAGGGTTTTTAAGAAAATAGGTTATTTAGTAACCTTTGAAAAATATTTAAGCCTTTTTTTGAAAATAACTCCATTTTGGTCTTTCAAAAATAGTGTTCTAGGTTTGGAGGTTGGTTACGTGTAGTGAAGACGCACTAAGCCATCACCTTACCCCGCCCTTGCAGTACCTACATGTCTATTCACCCTAGATTCACCTATGAGAGTATTCAACTAACAAATGTCCAATTCTATCCACTTTAGAAAAAGAATGTTTAAAAAGACATGATGCAAGATATGTAAATGCAATAGAAATATTTGATTTGGAAAGAAATTAATTTGATTTTAGAAAAAAGATTTGAAGAGATAGATTTGATTTTGAAAGAAATTTTTGGAGATTGAAAATAGAGATTTGAAAATAGAAATTTGGAATTGGAAGTTTGAAATAGATTATGGAATTGCAGATTTGAAAAAGGTTATGACCGCACCCATGAGGGTTGCCTATGTATCCTTTCTGAGGAATCAGGTCAGTTGTAGTTCGGACCAGAGTCCGATAGAAAATAGAAGATTTTGATTGGAATGAGAAATTTTGATTGGAAAAAGGGTTTGATCTGAACTTAGAATAGAAGATTGGAAATTGGAATTGAACTTAGACCTAGAATTGAACTTGAAAGAGGATTTGACCCTTGGAAGAGAACTTGGACTAGATTTGGAAAGATAAAACTTTGGGCAACCTAGACCTAAGAAGGATGAGATTTAGGAAAGACTTGAGATTTAAGAAAGATTTGACTCGAATGTTTGACTGGGAAGATTTAGGAAAGATTGGATTTAAGAAAGACTCGGATTAGGAAAGGTTCCATTTTAGGAAAGTTTCGTTTTACGAAAGTTTCATTTTAGGAAAGTTTCGATTTAGGAAAGTTATATTTTAGGAAAGATTTCAAATTAGTAAAGGTTTTGAAATAGGAAAGGTTTCATTTTAAGAAAGTATTGGAATTGGAAAGTTTTGAATTTTGAATGTTTTCAAATAGGGAAGTTTTGAAAGTAAAAAAGTTTTGAGTTTAGAAAGTTTTAGATTTGGAAAAATTTGAAATTTAGGAAAGTTTAGAATTTGGAAAGGGATGGAACTAGGAAAGGGTTGAATTAGGAAAGATTTAGAAGCTTAAGGTTTAAGGAAAGATTTGAAAATTTAAGTTTTTGAGACCTATGGTTTAGGAAGGTATGAGATTAGAAAAAAGTGAATTAGGAAACGTTTAGACTAGGAAAGATTGAGATTCCTATTTCCTAAAACAAGGGATCGGATTTTGTTTCTAAATGATGTGTTTTGATTTTGTTTCAAAAAACAGAGGATAGGATCTAGTTTCCTAAATGGAAGATTGGATTTGGTTTCCAAAAGGGAAGATAGGATTTGGCATGGATTTGGTAGGTGAAGTTTTAGAAACCCTAGATTTGGAAGACTATAGTTTTGATATAGAAAATAGATTTTTGAAACTTATGATTTTTTATTTAAAAGGGGAGATTTTGGAAACTTACGTTTTAAGGTAAGATTGAAAATCATGTTTTTGGGAAGAAAAATTAGGATTTCCTAATTGTTGACTCTAGGGTTTAACTTAGACTCTAAGAAAAGAGTTTTTGGAAAGTGAATTTTGAAGAAAGAGTTTTTGAAAAATAACACTTTGAAAGAGTTTTTGGAAAGAGATTGTGGGAAAGAGATTTTTGAAAATAGTTATTTAGGAAGGAAACTTAAAGAGCGTCTTTGGAAAGTGAACTTTGAGGAGAGCGTTTTGGGAATGAGTTTGAAAATGAGTTTTTAAAAAATAGATTTTTGGAGGGAGTTTTTGAAAACAATTTTGGAAAGGAAATTGGAGAGAGTTTTTAGAAAGTGAATAAAATATCTCACTTTCCTAAAAAGATTCTAACCATAAGAAGGTTAGAACCACTTTAAGATAGTGGTTTTGAAAACAACAATGTTTTGAAAATATGGACCATATTGGTCGCTTTAAATGTAACACTTTCCTAAAGTAATCCTAACCATGTAAAGGCTAGAATCACCCCCAAGGATTGTGATTTTGAAAATAGGTTTTGAAGAAGAAAATTTAATACAAGTTTTGAAAACGATTTTGATGCAAGCTTTTTGAAAACAAGTTTGAAAATGAATTTTGGAAGAATGCAAGATCATAATATACACAATGCAAGTTAGGGTCGTGAACATACAAGGTTAAAGGCTTCACCATATAATTAAGGGGTCCGAACCCACATGGTCTCCTATTAGACTAAAAGAAAGCCCCCGACACGATGACCTCCAATAGTTTAATCCTACACATGGAACAGGAAGTCCCTTGTTTCAAATATGCAAGAAAGGGGGAGAAGAAGATGGGGGATTAAAATAGAAGAAAACCCAAGTGGGTTCGGAGAGAGAAGAGATAGGGGAAAGATGCGTAAGCTTTAATAGAGAGCCTACCTTGTGTATTGTTTATTTTGCTTTGCTTTGCACGCTTTACTTTTCTTGCTTCGGTCCTTGCTTCGCTTCAGTCTTCAAAAACTTGTCTTCGATCTTCGGGAGCTTTGAAGTTATAGTACTTTAAGTCTTCAATGGAGTCTTTGAGGCTAGTGTATATATGTATATGAGTGCATGAGAGTATATGAGAGCTAGGGTTTGTGTGTGGGGGATAGGGTTTGGAAAACCTAAAGAAGATTAGGATTTAGGGAGGCTACGAGCTCTGTATATCGAAGAGTAGGGTTTTTAAACTGAGTTTGCAGACCCCTTTCACGCTGGAAGAGGCTCTGTATTTATAGAGAGAAGAATAACTTGGCACCTGTTGCAGTGGCGCCAGCCACTTAGTAAAGTTTCAAGGTCGGCAAGCAACGTATCTTCAGAAGATTTGGGCGCCTATACTACTGACTGCCATGCAATTTTTAGCCTGGCTTCACTAGGAGTGACTCCGAAAGGTCTGGGAAGGATTTAAGGGACCGGGAATGGCCCGAAAGGCTGGAAAGGGACAGGAACCTTAAAATAGGGTCCCGAGGGTAATGGACTTGAAAAAGGATGTCAGGGTTTGTTAGAGGGGTCGACCGGGCCATTAGGGCTAAAACAGTCAACCGGGCCGAAAAGCTGCCAGGACAGACTCAAAATGTCCCGGAAGAAGTCTCAAGATTTAGAAACATTATTTAGAATGTTCCCAAAGGTTACCGGTTTGATACCCAAAGCCGGTGTGGGCGGAAAAGGCGAGAGGCCTACTAGGGGCAAAATGGTCATTTTGCACCAGGTTTGCCGGAATCGACTCGGAATGATCCAAAAAGATAATGAAAAGCTGAGAATACTATAAAAAGTATTCTCAGGAGGTTACCGGTTTGATACCCTGAGCCGGTGTGGTTCCCGGGGCATTCGGATGCCTAGGGGCAAAATGGTCAACTTGACCGAAAAGTCTCAGAATTGGCCCGAAACTGACTGAAGGGCACCTAATCATGTCAAATCATCTCTAGGATGATCTTGGAAGGTGGACTTACCGTTCTGACGACTTAGGTACTATCTCAAGAAACGTGCCGAAAAATAGCCCTAGGGGCAGTTTGGTCATTTTTCACCGGAGTGGGCTAGCAGGCACTGGTGTTGACTTGGGTTTTGAGTGTTTCCACCACTCTGACGGCGATCCTGTGATATAGGGGTTTCTTGGCAATTTTCTATATCGACCTGTTTACGAGTATTTCCGCTACTCTGACGGTTGCAATGTTTGTGAGTATTTTCGCTACTCTGACGGTTAGCGATCATTCCCGAGACTGCCTGATCTCGAGAAGCTGTTAAATGGACTTAGCGCCTGAGAAATCAACTTTCTTAAAAGGCGTGTCGAAACAGACATTTCTACATTGGCGGGCTAGCAAGTGCCAAAGGTGGATCGTTCTACCATCTCAGGGACTTGGGGTCTCGTCCTGGTCGACAGGTTTGAAGGGACTTACCGTTCCGAAGAGTTCACTCGGAAACGTGCCAGACAGGATAGACTCACCGCCTCGAGGAATCAACTTTCTCAAGGGAGGGATTGGAATTAGAATTGGACTTGAAAAGGGGACTTACTGTCTTCGAGAAGACGTGCCTAGTGGAATTAGACCGAACAATGCCCCCAAGGGCATTTTGGTCATTTTGTCTCTATTTGGGCCTGGCGGGCCCACGAAGCGATGGATTGACTGGATTAGGATTGAAAAATTAGAATATGTTCATATTGACTTGAACTCAAGTCTAGATAGACCAGAGACTACCAAGCGGGCAAAAATGGGGTGCTTACAGGAAGGCAAAAGATTTAGCTACCTATATTAGTGACTACCGTGCAATTTTTGACTTGGCTTCACTAGGAATGACTTCAAAAGGTTTGGGAATATTTTGGCAGGCCGGGAATGGTCCAGACTGCCGTAAATGGGTAGAAACCCTTGAAATAGTGTCCCAAGGGTAACAGACTTGAAAAACAAGGTCAGAATTGTCAACTGAGCTATTAAGGGCCAAACGATCAACTAAACCGAAAAACCATAGGAATGGACTCAGAATGACTCTTGAGAGGACTTAAAGGTTGGAAACACTATCTAGAGTGTTCTAGAAGGTTTTTGGTTTGATACCCAGAGCCGGTGTGATTGAAAAAGGCGACCGGCCAATTAGGGGCAAAATTGTCATTTTATACCAGGCTTGCTAGAATGAACTCGGAATGTTCTAAAAAGGTGCTAAAAGATTGAGAATACTACTAAAAGCATCCTTGGAAGGTAACCGGTTTGATACCCAAAGCCGGTGTGGTTCCCAGAGGCACTCGGATGCCTAGGGCAAAATGGTCATTTTGATCAGATGGTCTTGGAATTGGCCCAGAACCGACTGGAAGACATTTAAACATGCCGGATCATCTTTGGGACGATCTTGGAAGGGTGGACTTACCACTCTGAGGACTTAGGTACTTTCTCGAGAAGCATGCCAAAAAAGGCCTAAGGGCTAGTTTGATCATTTTTCACCAAAGCGGGCTAACAGGCACTGGTGTTGACCCGAGTTTTGAGTGTTTCCGCCACTCTAATGGTCTATGATGAGTTGGTTTCCAAAGGTATCTCTTCTTTTTGTAAACGTGTCACGGCCAAGAGGCGAGTTCGGTCCCGTGATAACGAGGGTTTGTTAGCAATTCCCGATGTCAACCTGTTTGAGAGTGCTTCTGCCACTCTGACGGTTGCGATTTTTGCGAGTGTTTCTACCACTCTAATGGTGCACGTTCATTTTAGAGATTGCCTGATCTCGGGAGCTGCTATGTGGACTTATCGTTTGATGGATCAACTTTCTTAAAAGACGTGCCGAATAACGGATATTCTTCATTGGCGAGCTAGCGAGCGCCAAAGGTGGACCGTTCTACCATCTCGGGGACTTGGGTTTCATCCCGGTCGATAGGTTTGAAGGGACTTACCACTCCGAAGAGTTTTCTCGCAAAACGTGACGGACTGGATGGTCTTACCGCTTGAGGGATCCATTTTCTCAAAAGACGTGCCGAATTTGATTTGAATTGGAACTGGATTTGAAATTAGATTTTAGATTGAAATGGGGACTTACTGTCTCTAGGAAGATGTGCCAACCGGGATAGGACCGAGTAATGTCACAAGGACATTTTGGTCATTTTACCTTTGTTGGGTCCGGCTGGCCCACAAAGCATTTGATGATTGGATTGAGTCTAGAAAGCTGGTTTTGATTTGAATGTGCCTGTGTTGGTTTGAATATAAGTCTGGATGGACCGGAGATTGTCGAGCGGGCAAAAATGGGGTGCTTACACTAACCATGAAATCTAGAGCTTAACTTAGACTCTAAGAAAAAAAGTTTTTGGAAAGTGGATCTTTAAAGAGAGTTTCTAGGAAAGAAACTTGAAGAGAGTTTTTAAAAAGTGAATTTTTGAAGAGAGCTTTTGGAAAGGAGTTTGAAAAGAATTTTAAGAAAATAAATTTTTGAAGAGAGTCTTTGGAAAGAACTTTGAAAAGCAAATTTAGAAAGGGGTTTGAATATGGACTTTTGAAAACCTTTTAAATATCTCACTTTCCTAAAACAATTATAACCATGTAAGGATTAGAACTATTCTAGGGTTGTGGTTTTGAAAACAACATGGATTTAAAATATGGACCAATATGATCAAGATTATGGTTTTTGATAAAAAAAAAAAAAAAAAAAAACAATTAGGGTTTACACCCCAAAATATGGACCTTGATGGTTATAATGAATATGACACTTTTCTACAATATCCCTAACCATGCAATGGCTAGAATTACTTCAAGATTAAGTTTGAAAAAGAAAATTTTGAATGCAAGTTTTGAAAACAACTTTCATGCAAGTTTGAAAATAACTTTGAAAATAATTTTGAATAGATGTATGAGTATGATATTCACAATGCAAAAGGATCATGAATATACAATGTTAGGCTTCACCATATAATCGGAGGGCTGAATCCACATAGTCTAACGTTGAACTAGAAGAAAGCCCCCGACACGGTGACTTTCAATAGTCCTTCCTATCCATGAATGGAGGAGTCCCTTATTTCAAGCATGCAAGAAAGGGAGGTAGAAGATGGGGATTAAAATAGAAGAGAACCCAAGTGGGTTACGAGAGAGAAAAGAGAGGGGGGAAGTACGTAAACATAAAGAGAAAACCAACCTCAGATTCTTCTTGCTTTGTTTGCTTTACTTTAATTGGACCTCTAGAGCTTTAAACTTACAGCACTTGAGTCTTTAATGGCTTGCTTTGAGGCTGGTGTATGAGTGTATGGAGTGTGTATAAACTAGGGTTAAAGTGTGTGGAGGCTAGAGCTTGAAGAGACTTGTAGGAATTAGGGTTTGGAGAGGATTCGAACTCTATTTTTAGAGAGGCAGTGTTTCTGGACTGAGATTATAGACCCTTTTCACGCAGAGGAAGGGTTTGTATTTATAAATATAAAAATAGCCCGACGCCTATTGTAGTGGCGCCAGGGCAAAAAATCCACTGGCACCACTAGGAGTGACGCAAGGCCAATTTTTGGCTTAGTAGCACCAACCTCTTAGGAAAGTTTTGAGGCGGCAAGAAACATATCTTTCGACCCTTGATACGTAAGGCAAAAGATTTGGGCGCCTATACTAGTGACTACCATGCAATTTTTGGCTTAGTTCCACTAATAATGACTCCGAAAGGTCCGGGTATATTTTGGGAGGCCGAGAATGATCTGGAAGGCCAAAAATGGATAGAAACCCTTAAAATAGTGTCCCGAGGGTAACGGGCTTGAAAAATAATATCGGGATTATTGAAATGGTCGACCGAGCTACTAGAGACAAAATGGTCAACTAGACCAGAAAATCACCAGAATGGACTTGGAATGTCCTATGAGAAGGCTTAAAAGTTGGAAAAACTATTTAGAATGTTCCGAGGGATTGTTGGTTTGACACCCAGAGTCGGCGTGGTTGGAAAAGGCAACCGACCTATGAGAGGCAAAACGATTATTTTGCACCGGGTTTGCCAAAATAAACTCGGAATGATCCGGAAAGGTTTTAAAAGGTTGAGAATATTATTAGAAGCATCCTCAAAAGGTTACCGATTTGATACCTAGAGCCGATATGGTTTCCGGAAGCAATCGGATGCCTAGGGACAAAATGATTATTTTGACTGGATGGTCTCGAAATTGGTCTGAAACTGACTAGAAAACATTTGAACATGCCAGATCGTCTTCTAGGACGATCTTAGAAGAGTGGACTTACCACTTTGAGGACTTAGGTACTTTCTCAAAAAGCGTGCCAGAAAATGCAGAAGGGGCAGTTTGGTCATTTTTCACCTAAGTGAGCTAGCAGGTACTGGTGTTGACCTAGGTTTTGAGTATTTTCGTCACTCTAACAGTGTGTGACGAGTTGGTTTCCAAAGGTATCTCATCCTTTAGTAAACGTGTCACGGCCAAAAAGCGAGTTCGGTCCCGTGACATAGGAGATTCTTTTGCAATTCCTAATGTCGACCTATATTCGAGTGTCTTCGCCACTCTGATGGTTGTGATATTTGCGAGTGTTTCGACCACTCTGACAAGATGCATTCATAGTGGAGACTGCATGATCTCAGGAAACTGCTAGATGGACTTATCATCTGAAGAATCAACTTTCTCGAAAGATGTGTCGAATAAAGGACATTCTACATTGGCAGGCT
>CM065382.1:48872500-48875000 GCA_033060915.1 Euryodendron excelsum | reverse complement strand
TGGGCTTATGCCCAAAAATTCTAAAACTTTAGAAATACCAACTAGACATATCAAAGAGTATTCAGACCAAATTGTACATTTTTTGAACATGCCTAAGTATTTATTTGGTATTTTCAAAAACAGGGCAGTGCTATAGAAACTCGAATTCAACAGTAAATAGTCTATCTTTGATAAATTAATAACATAGGTAAACGACATCTAAATGATCTGAAATTTGGTAAAGATTATCATCAACCTTTATCTTAGATACAGTAAAAATTTCATAATTTTTGGGCTACTCTAACTTGGTCGAATGCTCTGTCAAACCAGAGGTTACAGATCTGGGCATCAAAAATCTGCAGAGACAGTCCCATTTCAAAAATTCACCATAATTCGAAATTACAACATTTTTAAGTGAATCCAAAGCCCAAATGATCCTCATAACTCTAACTTACAGTGTTCAAAAATTCAGCCACAAATAAAATTTTTAGCTAGGTCGAAATGTCTCTAAACAGTAGTCTTTTCATAGAGAATACTCTGTTATGGCTGCCATGGGTGATTCTAAGCTTTTACCATGGAAGATCTCACCTCCATCCTCTTCCTTCCATGGCATGACTCATACAACATGTAATAATTGGAGAAAATAAGATGAAACAAGCATGATACTCACTTTAGATGAGGAAAACAAAGTGCAAGAAAGCTTCTTTAGATTTTTTTCCCTCTTTTCTTCTTTTTCCTCTTTTCCACCGATTGCTCCTTCTCTCTTCAAGCTTCTCTCTCTCTCTCTATAACTCTATATATATATATATCTCTCTCTCTCTCTCTCTCTCTCTCTCTCTCTCTAATGGCAGCTATCTTTCCTCTCTTCTCCCTCCCATCATGCTAACCACTCACCCCCCACCATTCTTGTTTTTTTTCCTTCTTTTTCTTCCTTTTCTTTCTTCATTTGCCTCCTTGTCCCCTCTTGTCATCTTTCTCCCTTTCTCTCCACTGACACCCTCCCCTCCTCTCAATTAACTTCAATATAAACATAATAATATATATCTCACCCCCCTTAGGTATTTTATACACCCACTTATTATATTTTAGGTATTTTATACATCTACTTATTATACCCACTCACCAATGTTTCACCATTTAACCATTTAACTTACCACTAATAAAATGATACAAGTGGCACACACAATTTATAATTAACCATGCAATAGATGTAAATTAAATTAAATAAACTAATTTAACTACGTTTACGATGCAATTCAACTAATTATGAAAATATGAGATTAAGGTTTCATAGAAACAAAAAAGCGTCATGGTGAATTTATCAAGACACTACGATCTGATTGTGGTGGTGAGTACCTCTTGGAAAAAATTTTGGATTACTTATCAGATGAGAGAATTGAGTCCTAGTTATCTACACAAGGCATACCACCAAAAAATGGTGTAGCAGAAAGAAGGAACATAACTCTTATATATACGGTCCGATCTATGATGAGTTATTCAGATTTGCATAATTCGTTTTGGAGTCATGCACTTGAAACAGCAGCATTCATTTTGAACTTAGTATCATCTAAGTCAGTACCTACTACTCCCACAGAATTGTAGAATGGGTGCAAGCCTAGTTGCGACATGTTAGAATATAGGGGAGTCCAGCACACGTGCTAAAAGGGAAACCAGATAAGTTATAATTGAGAACAGATGTCTGTTTCTTTGTTGGGTACCCTAGAGGAATGAAATGTGATTTATTTTATTGTCCTACGGATCAGAAGGTCATTGTTAGCACCAATACCCAATTCTTAGAAGAGGACAATGTAACGAACCATAAACCCAGATGTAAGATTGTTCTAGAAGAGCGAAGAGGAAATTGATTAGCACATACTTCTTCGTTACCTTTAGTACCAGAAGAAGCACCACAAGACTGAGTTATTGACATCCCATTGCCTCCTCGTAGTGGAAGGAATGTTATGACTCGGGCTGATACTGAAACATAGCATGCAGATACCGTCAACACGTTGGCTCCACAACCAACGCATGATGATGGTGCACAAGGATCAAAATTAGCAGATCAATTCACTCATAATACACAGACATAGGTTGTGCCTCGTCATAGTGGGAGGGTTTTACTCCAACCTGATCGGTATATGTTCTTGGGAGAGTCTTATGATAGGATCCCTGATAAATTGGATGTCGAAGCCGTGAACTACAATAAAGCACTTCAAGATAAAGACACAGAACTTTGGACAAAGGCTATGAAATCAGAGATGGAGTCCATGTACTTTAATAAAGTCTAGAATCTTGTAAAACCACCCAAGGGATAAAACTCATCGGATGTGAATGGATCTATAAGAAGATGAGAGGAGTAGACAAGAAGGTGGAAATCTTTAAGGCTAGGCTTGTAAAAGGGTTTACTCAAAAAGTTGGGATTGATTATAAGGAAATTTTTTCGCCGATAGCCATGCTAAAGTCTATGTGGATTCTCTTATCCATGGCAGCTCATTTCGATTACAAAATTTGACAAATGGAT